>JASCZI010090666.1:0-32085 GCA_036250425.1 Stylosanthes scabra
ATATATATATATATATATATATATATATATATATATATATATATATATATATATATATATATATATATAAAATGAGAATCGAATCGTAAACTTGTAAAGTTTTGAAGAGTTCCATTTTACATGTATGTATTATTTGCTACCATCAAACAATGGCCACTTATTGATACATAATTTAAACCCAATAAGCTAGCTAGCTAAGGAACAGATTATTCTTTTGGAATATATAGAGGATGAGGAAATTTAATATTTTCCAACAATGAATAATTAAAACAGTAGTGATCTGAGATGATCAAAGTGATTCCCATCATTATTATTATTAGTTATAAACAAATAACAATAGCATTATATATAGAGTGATAAGTTCCCTTAATTGATACACCTAGCTCCAGTATCCATGTATATTAATCAAGATTCGTTTTACCTAAATCCAAATGTTCCTCTTCATCTTCAAGGATTCATATAATATATTAGATTATATATATATACACCTACCCATACAACTTTTTATTAAAAAAAAAATGAGCTTTCAATAACTTTTAAGTAAATATGCAATTTTATTTAGTTGAGTCGTGTGTTTGATTTGGTTGGTAAATGGTGCAATAATAATAACTCCAACACTGCTCGTAACCAATGTGACATAAATGGATATATTAAGTGTCGGTCTATTGAGTTAAATTTGTTTAATAGTCAGCTTACTAATTTGTCTAAATAAAATTTTGAGATTTCAAAAAATAAGTGGCACATATAATTGGAAGGAGCCTAAAGGGATTTCAAATGTTTGACAAGTGTTTAGATAGAGTGA
The DNA here is from genome assembly GCA_036250425.1 of Stylosanthes scabra. NCBI lineage: Eukaryota > Viridiplantae > Streptophyta > Magnoliopsida > Fabales > Fabaceae > Stylosanthes > Stylosanthes scabra. Next base: position 803 of record JASCZI010090666.1, read on the forward strand.
TATAAGTCTAAGATGCATGATGCATGCATGCAATAATTAATTAACTGCAAAGAGAATGTAATCAAGTTAGTGAAAGGTTTCCACGTTGGAAGACATACATTTCATTTCTTAACACAAAATGGGAAACTTACTCCTCTAGAATCAAACCAGGGGAATTGAGTGCTTCTCCATACTAACATGCTTATCTACTTATGTTTCCCTCTCCGTGTGTTCCTGCAGGATCGATTATTGCCACCTATTCATTTGCTACACCTTTCAAAGTTGATGTATTCGCATCAACAACAAAGAACAATAATCATGGAAAATTCTAATTCATCAAAAAATATTTTTTTTAAAATTTAAATGAGTAAAAATTTAAATATATACGTTATTTTTTAAAATATAAAAAATTTAAAAATTTCAGAAGTTAAAAAGATAAATTGAATTTAGCGACAGGAAAATATATAGTTACTTCAATAGATAAATTTTAACATATTCTTTATCTTGTATTTTTTTTTTTTTTTGGGATTGGATTGGATTATCATGTCATCTTGATGCAGATCTTATACACATTAGGGCTCAAATAGTTCATATTACAATAATGTCTACTTTGTGTCCTTTCCCAAAGTGGCCATTTTGATCTTTGATCTTATCCTTCCCACTTGTAAAGCATGGGCCTACTCCCCTACCTTCCCCTAACTCATTGTTTTTGCCAAGAGAAATGGTATTTGTACCAATTTTTTTTGTTTTGTTTTGTATATATATCCCTTGTATTTTTTTTTTCTTTTATCCATCGCTTTTAAAATTAAAAATGATAAGTATACAAACAATATATTCTTTTTGTGAAATGGCAAATGAAACCACTTAAAAGAAAATGAAGATGGGATTAATGGGTAATTGGGTTAACTTGATTCACATTTCATAACTTTAGGGGGGGAGCTACAGACATTACTTGGACGGGACCAACATAAGATATACAAGTAAATAAGGGGAAAAGAAGCAAAATTAAGGGGGGGGTCAAAGTATAAAAATAGAGAAATTTATAGGTGACTTTGTTAATTTAGGGGGCAAAATGCCCCCCTTCCATTACACTACGCGCCTCCGCTGCATAACTTCATGAATAAAAATCCTTTTTCCGTACACGAAATCGTTTTTTCTTTTGGGTATTAACAAAATCTTATTTTTAATTTCATTGTTTTAGAGATCAAATTCAGTACCAAAAGGACACCAAAAAAATTCAGTACCAAAAAAAAGAAAAGAGAGATCAAAGGTTTTTTCTTGGACATTAGAGAGATCAAAGTTAATACCAAAAAAAAATAGATTAAAGTTGATTTTGTATGTTCCTCGTTTTGGGCCAAATATACTTGTGCTTCAACTATTGGGCCTGAGCCCAATATTTCTTTTCTCTGTTTTGTTCGCTTGGGCCAGTGCCTTCTTTCATACCTACAAGAAAATAAGTAGTGTAATACCAAAAAAAATAAAATAAGTAGTGCATCCAAAATAGGACGAAGAAAAAAAGAAATTTGTCCATTGATTTTGTAATCTCAACAGAAGTGACCTTGGATCAAAACCACTATAGCAGCACATGAAAACCCAATGATACAGAAAATAGTAGAAAAAACAAAAAAGGTTCACTGCTGCACGAGAATCATAATTAGGTACTTGGGTTGAAACTTTAATGAATCTCAGATGTTTTTAGATTTTAACAAAAGGATTGAGGGAAGGTCAGAAACATAACATGATATTTAGCAAACACAGAGCCCAGCTTGAATTTTCTGGACGAAAAAAAAGTTTAACTAAAACGATTTAAAGTTGAATACCAAAAAAAAAAACGATTTAAAGTTTACACGTATAGCATTTCCATGATTTTGGCAATGACCCCAAAAAAGTGAGGCATTTTAACATTTATCTGTAGAAGCTGTTGTGTGAGCAGTGAACCACATGCTAAACAAATGGTACGCAAATCCACGTTTTTGTTGACTATTATGTTCATGGATGAATACTATGCCAATTATATTGCCACAAATGTCTAAGCCAAAAAAAAATATATTGCCACAAATGTTGACATTTATAACAGAACGACACGTTTTATTTCCGAATAATCAATATCATTTGTATCTGCCATCAACACATTTTGTCACCAACACAATTTCAAAAACGAATTGCATTTTTTAATATTCAGATGTTGAAAATAAAGCATTTGTCTCAATATTTTAAAGCAGAGACGTATAGCTGTATCAAAAGGGTTAATCCGGTAATAATACTTGAATAAATCAGTCATCTTCTTCCTTAATACTAAAATTTGAAGTTCCGAAATTATTTCCCCCTAGCATGACGTTTCATTCGTATACACAATGACATTTTTTTCTTTAATGATAGCAATAATTGAGGCATCATTATTTTCCCTTGAATTAAATAGTTTTGTAGCGTAGTACAATAGCATTGAATAAAAATATATATAACGTAACAATTTGATTTGGAAACAATTGACTGAAATACTATTTTATTTGTACAAAAATAGAAGAAAAACTAATTAAATTGTGGAGCCACATCAAGTTTGCTGTCACAGGGGAATAGGATAGATATATAGATATATACACAGAGAAAAACAATTTGAGTGGCAACGAATTACACATGAAGAGAAGAAGCGCATAGAGCAGTAGTCGTATTACACGTGAAGTATCAATTCGTTTGCCAGTTACAATTAATTATGAAGATAAAAGAAAGAAAAAAAAAAAAGAAAAAGAAAAAGAAGAAGCTAATAATAACAATTTGAGTATGGTGATTGATGAAATATGAAACAAGATTATGTTTTCTTTTTTCTTTTTTAAATTTTCAGAAAATGTCGAGAATCTCGAGAATGGAACGATTGCAAAGGGGACAAGAGCCTCGGTTGAGCCAGAGCTCCCTTGAACAAACCCTGCAAAAAGTGTGACCACATGGTATGAACGCCGCGCCTTTCTTCCTTCCCATGCACACGCAGCACACCCAATCATTCCCCACACCACCTCCACCTCCACCACCAACACTTAACTTCTCTTCCTCCGATGCCTTCCCCGCCGCACTAATCTCCGCATCGCCGCCGTCTGTTTCCTCCAGCAGCCTCATCAGGGACACTCTCCACGGCGTCCCTGGCACACTACTCCTTCCTCTTGTCTCACGTACCTCCGCCTCCGGTGGCGGTCCCCGGAGCTGCCGCTCAGCCGCCAACGCCGCCGCGAGGTTCATACCTGAACTGGCCGGAGTCGGAGAGAGGCAGTCCGGTCCAAAACGGTTCGGATCTCGAGGCGGATTCGTTTCAAGAAGAAGCGGTTGGTGCTGTTGCTGTGGTTGTTGCTGCTGGAGCTGCTGTTGTTCTTGTTCTTCGTGCCTGACCGTTATGGAATCGGAACGGAATCGCCACGTGGCACCGCAACAGCCTATGCCGATGAATCCTAAGCGGTCCTTGAAGGTGCGCCTGGTCCTGGTGCGAGGCGCTCCATCGGCGGAGGCGGAAGCAGCGTCCATTTGCTCCGTCAACAATCCGAGAATGGTCCTCGGCTCCGTGTGAGTCCGCAGCGATTCCTGAAGAATAGCGCCGAGTTGACTCATTATCCGAGGCGTAGGAGCCTACAAGAAGAAGAAGAAGAAAGAAAGCGTTCTTGAAGGAGTAGGCATTTGAGGAAGGCACAGGGATCTCGTGAGGAGGTTCAAATTCAAGGAAGCATTTAAAATTGTTTGAGTGAGTGAGAGAGATGCGTCGTTGTTGGGAAAAGAGAATTGAATTGGCAACTGAAAAGCGTGTGCGGTTTCAGAAGCGAAACGAGAGAGGAGAGGAAGACAAAATAGAAGAAATGAGCAACGCGTTTCTTTCTTTACAGCTTATCATTCTTCTTTTTTTATGCAGTCTTGGAGTTCGAGACTTTGAGTGAGTGGACGGCTGGACGCACCGCATTATTTTAACTCTTTCTTGTGAATCAAAAAATGGAAGCCATGTAGGTCGTCTAGGATGACATTAGGATATACTAGTTTTTATTTTTTCCAACTCATATGTAAAAGTACAATTCTTATAATAGAGATTATTCCAAAATTGAAATACAAACAAACATGTTATCTTAATATATTTTTAACTATAAGATTGGAGGTAAATTTTAATGTATTTACCGTCATGAAATCATGTGTTGCTTATTAGTTGTGTAGAAAAAAATAATTAATGGGTTTATATGCAGAATTGCTGGTTGCTGTGTGCAGGCCATAGAGACAAGTCAAACTCAAAAGCCGTTAAAGCCGGCACGACAATCAAGGGTTGGCCAAATGGCTCTTCCGCTGGACTCACTGATTTAAGTCATTAGGCTTATATCTTTCTCTTATTAACGCTTTTGTTTTTTGGAAAATTCTAAGAGATTTAAGTATTTTTTGGTGAGAATATTATCATATTTAGAAATTTATTTCTCTCATAATGATAGTATTAATTACGCATCAAATTTTAATAGCATAAATCAATGGTTAAGATTCAATATCTTTACTAAAAAATATTTTCACCAAAGACCTTCCCTGTTTCTTTTTAATTCTAACAAAACACTAAAATTAATTCACCTTCATTTGCTGCATAACTTATTTTTTGTACAAATAATAATTGAGCCAGCTTATGAATTGTTTCAATTGACTCTTACCAATTTAAATATGGTATAGATTGAAGGAGCCTGAGCTCAAATTTGTAAACAATGATGTACTTATGTAAATTTCTTTTTTAATATACATATAAAAAATTAAATTATAAATATATTTTGTATTAAATAATTTAATTAAACATATCAAATTATTTAACATTCTTTATTTTTTAAAATTTTTACTATTGTTATTTTTCATTATATTCCTATACTCATGTAGACATATGCATATATAACTCTTGATATTGAATTTTACTATCGTAAATGAAACTAGCTAACTTAAAAAAACTTAATCGTTGCAAATATTATTTGTATGAGCATCTAATCCTCTAAAACTTTTAGAAAACTTTAATTGTAATTTAATTTAGCATTTGAAAAGACTACATTTATTATTATGTTGGCAAATTTTCTACAAAAAGTCGTGTTAACTTGATGTTATTAAAGTTAAATGTGCTTTAGTGTTTTGGAAGAATAATAAACATGTTTAGAGTTAGACAAGGAAAATTTGAGAAAACACAAATGTTTCAAAGAGAAAAGAAAATGTAAAGTGAAGATTAAGTAAAATATTCTATTCTTCTTGAGATCAGAAGATGTATATATATCCAATGCAAAAGCAACATATGGTAACATTTGTATATATAATTTTATTTTCTAAGAGATTGGTAGTTTCAGAGAGAAATTAAATAATAGTTGAAATTGGAAGTCTTTATAGTTTATATAGTCCATTCTCATCCAATCCCAGGCAATTCAACGGCACCTAATGTCACCTAAACTAAGATTAGGTTTGAAGATTCTAAAACCCCGCCCTACATTAATTAGTTGCACCAATATTACTTATATATATAATATACATTGCGTATTAAATAGAAGTGCAACTTAAGTCCTTAACTCTCCTTCGTTGACATGACACACCAATATTTATTTGTTCTCAACTCACATAAAATAAAAAATAAAAGATAAATATAAATCTTAAGTGTCAAGTAAATGGGTCTTTCATCTTATAAACTCATCACTTCTCTTTGTTTTTTTCAATGTTGGATTAACTTTAGTGCTCACTCACACTTGAACCACAATAATCTCCCCCATAAGTGTGAGTCTCCACATTGAAAACATCTCCCACACCGCCGCACAAACCGATCAACCATCAGCTCTAATACCACTTGTTGGGCCATCGTGGGGAGCAAAACCGTCGAGAAGAGACTTTAGGAAGGAACCAAGTGAGAGAACACAAGATGAGAAGACACACATTCAACTCAAAACCTTAAGGTATCAAGTAAATGGGTCTCTCATCTTATAAACTCCTCACTCCTATTTGTTTCCTTCAATGTGAGACTAATTTTAGTGCTCACTCACACTTGAACCGCAACACATTCCTCTAAAGGAATCAACTTTTCTTTTACTGTTTAATGTCAATTAAAGGCCTGGTCTGTACAACGTGGCTCCATTATGGCCAGCTAGACGCCGTTGACAGCCACATCACACGCTTTCATAACGGTCATACATGAGTTAGACCATCGGAGGGGTAGTATTGTCCACTTTTCTCGAAGATTCGGAACATGTGGATATTTCAACAAAGTGAAGGATATTTTTGTCTAATTTTAAAAAAATAAGAGACATATTTATCTTTTACCAAAATTAAATATATCTTATTATTTTTATGATGCCTTTAAAAGTATACTATCATCGTGCCATAAAAAAATTATATGATCATAAAATATATATTTTTATAAATATGCACAATGATATATAGTCAAATATATAATAATCTCTTTTTTTTCTTCTTCTTGTATTGTTATATATATTGAAAGAACACAATGATTGTTGTTTGTTTTGATTTGTAAAGCATTTTATATTTGTATTTTTTATATACTATATTTTGTTTTTAATATTTTATAATTAGTATTAATTTAAATAAAAATTGAAAACTATATTATTTTAAATGTTTCCAATAGTCATGTTAATAGTATTCTGTATTCTAAACATAAAATCCAACAAACCAAACAAATAACGTAAATGAATTGTAGTTAGGCCTCAAGATTTTGATGCATTTCCATTTTAATTTGCAGGTCGTAGATAAGTAGATTAAATAAGAATATCAAAAAAGTATCATCAACTGATTAATATTTTGGACAAATCTAACAGGAAAACGAAACTATCATAAAAATCAGAAGAAAGAGAAAAGATACAGGAAAGAAAACGAAAGGAGAGGACAAATAGAAACTGTGGTTTGGTGGTGGTTGGGACTAGTAGGTCCTAATTCCTTACATAGTTACATACTTACATGGCCACAGCAATTATCTGACCAGTGTTCAGACCTAAATCAAAGTAGTTATTAGTTTTAACCATGTTCTGCTCATCATCATCACAATCATCACCTCCGTGATTAAAGCCATAATTAATTAACTTATCAACTTCCATAAAAAAATGACGTATTATTATTGAGAAGATTTAAAGTTATAAAATTGATTTGGACTGATTTGTAATAATGAAAGTATATTTTGTTAATTATGAGTTTGATAGCATTTTTGTACTATTTTTCATGCAGCCTTTTAAAAAAAAATCAATGATTGGCATGAGTTGGTCAATGGAGTCCAACTAATAAATAACGTGGCTCTAGATGTGGACACCATTAACAATATCTGGCCACTTCAAAGAAGGCAATGTCACTATTAGCGTATTTATTATATATAATACTAATAATCGATCATACAATTAATTTTTTTTAATATTTGTGTATAAATCATTAAGATATGCTAGGTATACACTAATTTCAGACATCAAATTCTGCCACCGTATTTTATACGATATACAAGTACAACTATACAAAATCTCAAAAACCAATTCCACGCGCATACACAAAAAACCCTACTCAATCCCACTGACACACACAATCTAGAAAATTCTTACCATTCCTCAAGCTTCATTTTCTTAAAGCTTCTTCGCCTCTTCTTCGATCTGCAGAAATCTCAGCTTTCTTCTCCGGTTTGTCGCGCCGCCACGCTTCTCCGCTCGTCGCACCGCCTTGCCTGTCGTCTTCTTCGTTCGTCGCGCCGTCTTCCTTCGCTTCTTCTTCGTTCATCCCGCCACCACGCCAACCGTCTTCTCTGGTTCGTCACGCCGCCTTGCCTATCGTCTTTTTCGTTTGTCACGCCGCCTTCCTTCGCGTCTTTTCTGTTCGTCGCGCCGTTTTCCCTTGCGTCTTCTCCGATTCACGGTTAGGTTTTTCTTCTATTAGGTCTTGTAAGGGGACATTGTTATTTTTCTTTGGAATTCTGATTTGAACTATTGAGTGGGAAGAAATTAATAAGGGGTTGGCTCCACTTATATATATTTTGATGCAAAGCTTTTCTGAAACAAAGGTAGAAGAAGCAGAGGATAGAGAATTTGATTTTTTAGTTTTTGCGCTTCTGTTTGATTCATGATAATTTTGATAATTTTAACATTTTCATAATTTTGTTTGATGTGTTTAATTATGTAATGTGTGCATGTTTGATTATAACCAGGATATATACTTTGATTTTCATCCTGTTTGATTATAGTGTACCAAATGTGAAAGAAGACTGTTGTGGTTGATGATTATATGATAGTTTCACAGATTTGTTGTTGTGAAATTGAATTTATTGTAAAGTGCTATCTAGCTATTTGAAGTTGTTCTTCTCTTGTATTCATCAACTGTTTAAAGTTTTTATTTATGCTTATCATTTTGAATGGTTTAAACTTATTATAAGTTATGTCAGGTACCATGGCTTTATTATTATTGATCAATTCTTCGTTTTCCTTCTCTTGCTAAATTAGTTATAACATATTCTTAGAAGGCTGGAACTATATGTATAGTTTTAATGTATGTAGTCTTTTGAGTGCTTCTTTTGGAGAAGAGAAAATGTGCTTTTGGAATATCTAAGCATACGAGGGTGTGTAATTACAGCCTACCTTAAAATATTCTCATGATGATGCTTACTTTGGTGTCAAACATATTTCTGGCATTTTGGTTGAGATCTTAAATCAATTGAGAATGCCATGTCTAAAAAGAATGGAAAAACTGTGAATATACTTGCCTCAACATTGTGAAAATCACTTATATAAGTGTACTGGTTTGGATAGAAGGTGTTTTTCGCACTAAAGTAATTTTGTGTTTGATTATAATTAGAATATATATATATTCTGATTTTCATTCTATTTGATTGTAGTGTACCAAATGTGAAAATGTTTGCACCAAAAAGAATAGCGTGGGGCCAGAACTATGAATGCAAATCAAATTGAAAAAGAAAAGAAAGCAAACAATGCATCCAATCAAAAGTCAAAAGCAAAAGAAAATCAACAATCATCCATTGAAAAAATGAAGCCAACAAAGTACAGAAGGGGATGGGTCTGCGGAAGAGTGGTTCCAAAGTGAGGATTGTGTGCATGCTCATGCTAGAAGCTCAATGATGAATACTGAATCATTGAATCAGAACCCGAAGAAGATGCATATGCAAATTGGAACCTTTCTTTCTCACTTCCCACAACTTGAAAGTGTAGACAAAAGATTTTTTTAATTAGAAAAACAAAAATTCATAAATGTGCATATCTATAGGATTCTTCCCAATTATTTTGGTCTGAGGATTGAGGAAACATTTTATTTTATTATTCTTTTGGTGCTGATATTTTTAGCATGTAAATGACAGTTTATCATAGGAATACTCACTTTAAGCTTAGTATGTAAATGACAGTTGATTCTGTTTGATTATGTGTTTGGTTCCGTTTGATTATAACAAGAAAATTATACTACGATCGGAATCCTGTTTGATTATATATTTTGATTATGTTTGATTGCAACAGGGATATTGTGCTATAATTTGAATCCATGTTTGATTATATACCTTGATTCTGTTTGATTATAATAGGAAAATTGTACTATAATATGAATTCTGTATGATTATATACCTTAATTCCGTTTGATTATAATCGGGAGTTAATTTTTCAAAATAAGAAGCTACAAATTTCATGTCCACTATATATGAATATATATTCAGAATCTTTGTTACAATTTTGTATTCCAGCAACTATCAACAAATAAAAGAACCAAAAGTCCAAAACATAAAAGAAATAAAAGGAATATTTGATTATCTTTGTGTTGTGCTATATGATTTTTTGTAAATGATATTTCCTGCATAAACAAAATAGCATACAAAAACAAAAATTAGAAGAAAAAAAATATGGGAATATTGTTTCCTTATTAAAAATCAAATTATACAATATATAAAACATATTTAGTTAGGATGGTATTGTTGCACTAAATTTAAAAATGATAAAAAATAAATGAGCCAACATAAAGCTGAGTAATATTCATGCTTATTCAACCTGATGTATTATTTTAATTTGAATAATAAAACTATTAAGTTATAATAAAACATTTAAACAGTAATAATCAAACAAGTAGCTTACAACTTTATAAAAAGGAATTATTCAAATTGAGGAATTGTTATACCCCTTGCACAATCATTGATTATGTAGGAATGCATTCTATGATACTAACAAACATGGCTGAAAGGATAAGCAAGGTGATTCTAGATCTCTAACAATCAAGAACCCTAAGCAAAATTGAAATTGCATTCAGTTTGATCAGTGTAATTGCAAAAATAGGTATCGAAAGGGGCAAAAGAAATATGCAGAGAGAGTAGTAATAGCAATAGCCTAATGGAGGATTAGAATTGGAATAAAGAAATAGGACGAACCATTCAAGAAGTTTAAAGAAGGTGAGACTTCACTACTTATTTCAGCATAACAATGGCTTCCACTACATATCAAATGCTTCATAATAAGTTTCTCAATACATCAAGCATACAAAATCATCAATTAAAAACATATAAACTAAAACAAACCTTAACAACAGAGCTCGATGATTCTATTAAATCCTGAATTTCAGCCCCAAACTGCAAACGTCAATGGAGATGAGAAATTGAGAAGTAACAGAATCTAGTTTTGCAATGGTGATGAGATGAGTGACGCAAAGAAAAGGAAATTAAAAAGATGACATGCTGGCGACGAGCACGGTGGAACAGAGAGGCAGCGGCGACGATGTGTTTCTGATGACGGCGCTGAGCTGACAACGGTGGTGGAGTGGAACACGTTCAAGAGAGAAGAATTAAGTCGGACAGAAAAGAGAAGAAGGAGGTGGCTCTTGCATGTTGGCATGTGAGTACATGAAACCGTTTGGCTTGTCTCTGGCGCGTTAGTTCCTGACATCAGTATATGTGTATTTGAATGAAAATATATGGTTATATCGTATAATAATACAGTGGCTGATTTCGATAGCTAAAATCAGTGTACAAATAAAATTATTCATATGTATATACACTTATATAGTATTTCATAGTATTCTTCTGCCTCTACATTTATATATAGTATAACTTTGATATCATATGTTAATATAACAATATATTGGTTTAATTTGAATTTTGAAAGTAGTTAAAGATATATTTTTTTAATAGAAGTAATCAAACATGTCGGACCTCTATACACATGATGAATATTGACTATAGACATTCAGCTTTCACATTTTGGGCCTGTGTTAACGAAATTGAACCCCCTCCCCCTTCTTTTTTCGGCTGAACCATATATATCATCCAAATTTAGGGTGATAACGTCAATGTTGATTGTTGATATCCCCTTTTCTAGCTACATGATTTTGTCTCTTTTTTAATTATATTCTAGTTTGGTCCATTTACTTTACCTGGATACGTACGTATAATAGAATATCCTTTTCTAATTTTGGACAGGGAATAATTGAGTATTCTTAGCAAGTTAACGATTAATTTGCCGTGAATTTGTTTTTCATTTAAAGATTTCTGATTGACAAATAAATTACAAAATTTTTAAAACTTGTTTAAAGGAATAACTGAACTGACTATTCAACAAATGCAAACACTTTTTTTTTGGTTGTCTATTGTTTGGTCTTGAGATGGATGCCCTTTTCTTTTGTCCTGGCTCCTGAGATGGTTGTCTTTATTTTTTTTGGCCGTGGAGATGGTTATCCTTGAATATCGTTTGACATGTGACTTTTGGGCTTGCCAGGAGGCTTGTCTCAAAGTTTAAGGACCCAAAATTCTAATTTAAGAGAAATTGAAAATAGGTTTCTGGGGCCTAATCACGCGTGTTTCTTTCTTGGACCCAAAAATATAAAGAGAGTTCCCTACGAATCTCTAGATCATTGCCCAGTCTTGTATAGAGAGTTTTTGTCCTTGGGCGTCAGCCCTTTTTTTTTTTTTTTCTTTTTAGACTTGCGTTAGCCCGTTTCTAATACCAAAAGAAAAACAAATAATAAATAACCGTTAAGAAAACGCTTACCAAAAAAAATAACGTTTAAGAATGCTTACCAAAAAAATAATGGTTAAGAATCACATCCCCTAATCTTAATAACAACCACCTTGAGTAAAAAAACGCTCTGCTAGGGTTTCGTTCACGTCCTTTCCTTCATGCAACCTGAAACGACGGCAGCGGAGGAAGCTGACCAGCTGCAGCGCAACAAGAAGAAGGTCCGAAATGATGAAGGAGGATTTGGAGGAGAAACTTCCAAAGTCCCTCGTTTTGAACCTTGGATGGTGGACAAGACAGCCATTGTGGGTGAGAATGGCAAGCCTAGGACCTATGCAGATCTTGTCATGCATGGAAGCTTGGAACCACAGTCTGAGTTTGATACTGCTAGTGAGGAGGAAGAGGAAAGCTCAGATGAGGGTGAACCTGACAATGAAGCAGAAGCAATGGAACTCTTGGAGATGAGCCAGTTCCAAAGGAGAGCTTACTGGAGATCAAAGCGAGCAGAGGAGCGCATCCCTTCTATTTCAGTTGGAAGAGATGAGGACGGGGCCATCAGCATCCGAGTGAATAAGGCTGAGAAAAGAAGACTGGAGAAACCATGGAAGAAGGCCCTCATTGTGAAACTCTTAGGGAGACGGGTGAGCTATGCTGTGCTAAAAAGAAGACTTGACTCCATGTAGGCCAAGACGGGAGGGTTGAACCTTATTGATCTCGGAAATCATTACTTTGTGGTAAGGTTGTACAGTGAGGAGGACTATAACCTAGTTATGGAGAGAGGTCCATGGCTGCTGTTTGATCACTATCTTACCATTAGAAAATGGGCTCTTGATTTTCATCCCTTTGCTGTTCCTATAAACAAGGTAGCTGCTTGGGTCCGTTTACCGCAGATACCTCTGGAGTACTACGAGAAGAGGTTCCTAGCAGCTTTAGGGGATCAGATTGGCAAGACCTTAAAGGTGGATTTAAATACTGTTGATCGGAGTCGCGGTCGTTTTGCCCGAGTATGTGTCGAACTGGACCTCAGTTGTCCCCTTGAATCTTACTATAAGGTGAATGAAAAGAAGTATTTAATTGAGTATGAGGGGCTACACATGATTTGTTTTAAATGTGGTCGCTTTGGCCATAAGGAGGGGTACCCAGATCAGGCAGGAACAAATGAGAGGAATATGGCAGAGGAGGCGGAAGGGGAAGCGGCGGCAATGGGGAAAGATAATGCCGGAGAAGGGGATAGGCAGACGGAAGTAGACAAAGGAAATGGTATTGCTCAGGAAATCCAAGCGACTATTAACAGAGGGGCAGTTCGGGGAAAACAAAATTATGGGCCTTGGATGGTTGTACAAAAGCAGCGAAGAACGTGGAAGCAGAATAGTGGAAAGGACAGGAACGTGGGTAGAGAGAATCAAAAAGGTGAAAAAGGATAGGCCACCTCAGCAGAAAAAAGTGGTAAAAGACAAAGGATTTTGGGAGGAGACAAATTGCGCTACGAGGTTCTTGGGATCCTGAATGATCATGAGCAAGGTACGAGCAATGATGGGGTCAATAACGGTCAGACACAGAATATGAGGCAAGGACATTCCACTGGGTCTACCAAGGAATTTCTCTCAGGAAGTGAGATGCGTAGATTGAGGGCAGCAAATGGATCGGGTAATACGGAGGAATCAAACCAGAACAAACAAATGGCCACTCAAGGAGACAAGGGACAACCCAATTTGTAGAGGAGCCTTGCTGGCCCAAAAGAGACCCCCACAGGCCCAATTGAGGTGACAAGCATGAAGTTCAACAGCCCAACAGGATCCACCACAGTGTTGATAACGGATCAAATTAGGAGTCCAGTGCTGATATGGAGATTGTTGGATCAGAGAACACTATAGTGGAGGAAACTCCTATGGAATTAGGAGGAGAGCCCAAACCACCTGACCCTGGGGATTTGTTCTCAGGCTCGGAGTTATGAAATCATGGCAGAAGGCACAGATGTTGTAATGAACTGGGAGAACAAATTTGCCCCACTTGGGGGTGAAGAAAAGGAGGCCTAAAGGGCCTGTCTCAGCTTTGGTTTCGTTTTTGTTTTTTGGCCTTTTTGGGATCTCTGGGCTTTTGGTTCTTTCTTCTTTCTTTTTATCCATGATAAATTTCTGTTGGAATGCTAGAGGGGCTGCTGGGCCCAATTTCACCAAGGCTTTGAGAGAGTATAAAAGCCTTTTTAGACCTGATCTTGTAGCCATTCTGGAAACGAGATGCGGTGGCTTGACTGCAGCAAACTCCATTAACAGAGTAGGGTACCCCTACTCAATGGTGATTGATGCAAACGGCTTTTCTGGTGGCATTTGGTTACTCTGGTTGAACCCCTCTCTGATTATCCAAGAGGTGGCTCGCCATGAACAAGCTCTGCATGTCAGGGTTCAGGAGGGTGGTAACAGTTGGTTCCTTACAATTGTCTACGCTAGCCCTATCGAGATTAAGAGGAGAGAGGGAAAGCAATTTATCCATCATTTGGCCTAGTCAGTAGATGCTCCTTGGTTTCTCTGTGGCGATTTCAACGAAATCAGTGATGTTACTGAGAAGAAGGGTCGTGTTCCTCCTGACCAGGTTAAGCTTCACAATTTCAGAGATTGGATTGATAGGTGTAATCTCATAGATCTTGGATACTGCGGCTCTAACTTCACTTGGAGAGGGCCAGTATTCAGTGATGGCTTTAGAATTTTTGAGCGCCTTGACCGTGCCCTTGGTAATACGGAGTGGAACATTAACTCCCCCAACACTTATGTGGAAAATCTATTCAGGTTAAGGTCTGATCACCACCCCATCCTCATCAGATGCGAAGGTAATAACTTTCCCCCTAGAAACAAGCCTTTCCGTTTTGAATATATGTGGATGAAGCATGATGATTTTCACAATTTTCTAAGTACAAACTGGAATAATGATGATTCTCTCACTGCCAATACGCGATCCTTTACGGCTAAGATCAGAGAATGGAATCATTCATTTTTTGGGAATGTTTTTACGCAGAAAAAAACTTTTTTGAATAGAATCAAAGGGCTCCAGAATTCTCCCAGATATGGCCATAGTGACTATCTGGACAATCTGGAATCTGAGCTTAACAGGGAGCTTGAGGAGATCTTGGACAAAGAACAGATTTTATGGCTCCAAAAGTCTAGAGAAAATTGGATTTTGAATGGTGATAGAAATACTAGATATTTCCACACTAAGGCTGTAATCAGAAGAAGGCGTAACAAGATTTTCAAACTCAGGGACATGAATGGTGATTGGATTGAGGACCACAGCAGGCTTCAGAACCATATCTATAATTTCTATAAGAATCTCTTCACTGAGCCGAATCAGAGACAGATCTTCTCTATTACAACCAATTCCTTCTTCCCTAAACTTCAGAGAAGTCTCCTCCCATCTCTCAGGACGTCTGCTTCCCCTGAGGAGATTAAAGCTACGGTGTTCTCTATGAGGTCTCTCAAAACCCCTGGAGATGATGGGCTCCCGGTGGCCTTCTATAAAGAAAAGTGGAATGTAGTGGGAAAGAGCCTGGTTAGCTTTATCCAAAGTTGCTGGTCTGATCCTACGAACATAGCTTCTGTCAACAATACTCTGTTAACTCTGATTCCGAAAGTTGAGCAGCCCCAATTCATCTCCCAATTTAGGCCTATTGCCCTCTGCAATGTTGCTTACAAAGCTATTACCAAGCTTATTGCTAATAGATTGAAGCCCATCCTTGATGATCGTATTTCCCCTTTCCAGACCAGCTTCATCCCTGGGCGCCGTATTCATGAGAACATTATCTTAGCCCATGAGATTGTTCATACCTTGAAAAGAATCAAGAAAGGTAATGGAGCCATGGCTGTGAAGATAGACTTGGAAAAGGCCTATGACCACCTCAGCTGGGGGTTTATCGAAGATTCTTTGAAAGCCTTCTCTCTCCCTCTTGACCTGATCAATATCATCATGTGCTGCATAAAGACTGCCATTTTCCAGATTCTTTGGAATGGAGAAGCTATGGAAAAATTTCACCCCTCATGTGGTATTAGACAGGGAGATCTCCTTTCTCCCTACATCTTCGTGATTTGTATGGACAGACTCTCCCACATCATCCAAGATAAAGTTCAAGAGAATTCTTGGAAGCCTTTCTGTTTTGCAAGACAAGGACCACAAATTTCCCACCTGATGTTTGCTGACGACTTAATGCTTTTTGCGAAGGCCACTACTGCTCAGATGAGGATTATTGTTGATAGCCTGAACAACTTCTGTAATGCTTCGGGTCAAATTGTGAGCTCTCAGAAGACCCAGATTTTCTTCTCAAAGAAGGTCAACCACAATGTCAAAAATCATATTCTCCAACTCTCGGGATTTGCAAAAACACAGGAAATCGGGAGATATCTTGGATCTTATATATTACAAGGGAGGGGTCGCAAGAAAGCTTTTAATCATATCCTTGATAAAGTCAAGGGAAAATTGAAGGGGTGGAAACAAAATTGTCTCTCTTTGGCAGGTAGAGTGACTCTTGCTCAAAGTGCTATCTCTCTCATCTCCTACTATGCTATGCAGTATGACAGGATCCCGAGTACCATTACTAGTGAGGTGGAAAAGATGCAGAGATCCTTTATTTGGGGATCAAATGAACAGCAGCGAAAAGCACATCTTGTCAATTGAAACACCATCTGCCTCCCTAAAGGAGCTGGTGGTCTTGGGTTTAAACACCTCTACGATATGAACTCTGCCTTTCTGATGAAAATTATTTGGGAGATAATAAACAACCTGGAGGCCCTCTGGGTTAATGCTCTGCTCAATAAATATAAATTGCAATCTTTGACTGGATCCGCCCGTCCTCCAAAAGAGAGTTCTTGTCTATGGAGAAATCTCTGTGATTTATGGCTTGATATCCAGAAATGTGTGATGCTTAGAGTGGGGAATAGGAATTCAACGAAGTTCTGCAAAAGGATGACTGGTTAAACCTTGGCAGCCCTCTCTTACACTTCATACACCCCCCAACCTAGCAGCTTTGATGAGGAGGCTTCAGTGAGAGACTATATCAATGAGGATGGAGAATGGAACATGTCGTTTCTCAGAAACATTATCCAGGATCAACAAAGACTGGCTCTACTTGCTCACCCTTGCCCGAGAATTTCGGACCCCCCTGATAGGTTGATTTGGAGACACTCTAAAGATGGTAGATTCTCGGTCAAATCTGCCTATCTTGCTATGACGAACCCCCCTATCCAGAATAGCAAGGTGTGGGATTGTATCTGGAAGTGGAAAGGGCCTGAGAGGATGAAAACCTTTATGTGGCTAGCTGCCCATAATAGGATTCCCACAAATGCGAGGAGAAGTAAGTGGTATGCTGTTTCTCCCTGTTGCCACAAATGTAGAAACACCATTGATGACACAATCCATGTGCTTAGAGATTGCATAGAGACAAAGTCTTGTTGGGTTAAACTGATTGATCCTTGTAAGCAGAGTGTTTTCTTCCAACTTCCTCTTATGGATTGGATTTAGAACTGCATTACTCAGAATTGGGGTAGTTCCAACATCTTAGATTGGACTGCTATGTTCTTTATTGGTTGCTGGAAACTTTGGAATTGGAGAAATATGGAAATATTTCAGCCCCTACACTAGGCCCCTCTCTTCTCATTTGGTGGTGGGTGAATATGCCAAGCAGGTTTATGAGACCATAAACAAGGATAACCCAATTTCAAGAATTGGGACTTATCAATGTATCAATATTCGGTGGATTTCTCTTCCTTCGGATTGGGTGAAGATCAATACGGATGGTGCATCCAAGCATAACCCTGGGAGAGCAACGTGTGGAGGGCTTATTCGGAACTCTAATGGCCAATGGATTATTGGTTTCTCCAAAGATTTGGGTGTGTGCTCAGCCTACCTTGCTGAGCTTTGGGATGTTTGCATTGGCCTGGAAACAGCCTGGACATTGGGATTCAGAAGGGTAATGCTAGAGTGCGACTCTTCTGCGGTCATCAGCTGCTTGAGAAATGATATCCATAAATGGGATGCTGGATCTATCTTGTATCACAGAATCAGGGAGATAATGAGTAAGGACTGGCAGATCTCTATTGAGCACATATATAGAGAAGCCAATGCTTGTGCGGATTGGCTTGCAAACAACCACCCCCTCAATCAGAAAATACTCAGTATTGGAACTCTTCCCATCTAGGAATAGTTTTACTTTTGCTTCATGATGTAATGGAGGTCCCTAGACCTCGTAATGTCCTAGTACGGTAGTTTTCTTTTGTTCTTTGGGCCTTTTAGCCCCTATGTTTACCAAAAAAAAAAAAATCACATCCCCTATCACAAGTAAGAAGTAGATTGAGTTGCCTAAGTGTTTAATATCATATTTGAACTTTGGGCGACATGTATCTAAAAATGGATGTGGTCATGTCAAATTTTCCAAAAAAAGAATTCAATAAAGACTAAAAGATTAGTGTGGGACTACCAGACATAGGATATCCTAAAAAAATAACGGTTAAGTGTTAACCCTTCACAATGAATCATATGACTCACACAGGTATATTAATTTTTTTTTTTAAAAAAAATCTCACAATTGAAAAAATGTTCACAATGAGATCTGATGCCCTACTCAGAGTGAATGTTGATGTTGGATTGAGCATAACCGTTGCATTGCTAGACAAATATAATATAGAGATACAAAATTATTTTTAGGTGAGAATTAATTTATAGTTTAATTCATATAAGTTGATATTTTAAAATTATTTGATAATAATTTAGTTAAACATATTAAATCATTTAATAATTTTAACAAGTAATTTCATATGATATGTAATTTCATATGATATGGAATGTATAGGAGTATTCAAGTATGCTTAACATGTTCTCTTCAATTTCTAGGATAGTGTATGCATGTAATCTAAGTCTAAACATATAATAACACTATTACAAAATGAAGACGAGCATTGCTTTAATTTTGCCACAAAAATCAGTTGCATGGAATGTGAATATCGTGGTGACTGGTGAGTGGTGGCAATAATGATCGGAAAACATGTGAAAGTGTGAAACTAACGTTTTGTGCCTATATAATCATGATCACTCCCAAAAATTACATGCATACATTTCCTTTTAGATATATACTCACTTACAGTATAGTACATCAAATTAAAGAGGACGAAAAACATAAATATACACTAATTTCAAATTAAATAACCCTAAAGCGACTTGAGAAACTAAAAAGTAAAAAAATCTTTTAAAGTAGTGAGTAGTGACTGCTTGCCCTTCTGATAAAAAGAAAAACATAAAAGCAGTTATGATCCACATGCACAACTAACCAAGAAGTGAAATAGAAGTGTAGGGGCCATGCATGACGACAACTCTTTTTGCGTTGGTGTGTGTTGTGATTGTTTCCAAGCACATTCACATTTGACACAAAACGTGAACAGTAAACTAACGGCCTATTCACACAGATTGTCCCTCTCCATCTCTGTTTTGTTTTGTTGTTGTTAGCTGCTTCTTCTTCACTTGTCGCATATTCAATTAACTCAAATATCTACCAGTCCTCTTCAACATGTAACAATTACAAATTAAAGGGACCAATTTATGTGACCGATAAAACCGTCTCTATATATGCATGCGTTGTTAGACACGTCTCTCTTTTCTCTCTTATTGGCCTTTATTCAAATGCCCTTATTGTCCTTTGCCCACACTAAACAGTACACCACTATTAAGATTAGATAATTTAGATTTATTTTTGTGCGGCAGCAAATCCGCAATCCATCCGCTCTGTATCAACCGCAACTACCAATAACATGAGTCATGAGGGAAGGGGAAAAGATTTTGTTTAGCATAACATATAGGATTTTTTCCCCGTAAATTAATTGATATATTACACTTAGAAAGAATTATTAATATTAATAAAATGGAAAATTTATTGTTTCAATTGATCTATGAATATAAAAGTACGGTTCACAACATCTTTCTTTTTCTATTTATTTTTTAAAATCAAGTAATGTAATATGGTCTTAGTAGAAAAGTGGTATGATATTTAATATTTCTTTTATAAAAAAGTTTATAATGAATTAGGTAGAATATTTTTAAATTAATGATAAAAAAAATTTTATATTTTATTTTTATTATTTATTATAAAATTTTAACAATTTATTTAAAAATATTTTATTTAGTCTATCATGAATCAAATTCATCTTAGACAGAGTAATATTTCATTGTTTTTATCCTTTTAAGGACAACCAATAGCACTCAACCGGCAATTAATAGGCTTTTGCATATCTCCGGGTAGCATTTTAAGGGCAACCAATATCACTAAACTGGCAATTAATGTAATTAAATATTGGATGGAAGGAAATAAACAACACGAAAAGAAAATTAATGAGGAAAAAAAAAAAGAAAAAATTAGAGAGGGAGAAAATTGTGACTTGAGAGGGAAGACACGCTCTTTTCGTTTGACAACTTTCCGTGTGCCATTTGAGGTCGACAAACCTCACTTAAGCTGGTACTAATCCATATCGTTAGTTGCCATTTCCTCTTTCAACTTCCACCACTTCCCCCCCTTCCCCTCCTTCTCTCCCTTTCCCCCTTTCTTATAACTCTTCCCCTCCTTCAATCTCTTCTCATCCAACAAACACTCCAAACTCCAACTCATCACTCAAAACCAACCAAACAAAATAGCACCAATGGCTTCTTCATCTTTTTCTCAGCTCAGATGCACAAATCTCTCCCTCGCCCCCATCCCCTCCTCCTCCCGCCTCGTTCCCACTCCATCCATTCTCCACCTCGGAGCCTTCACCAAGCCCGTTGGAAAGCCCATCGTCGGGATCTCTTCGGATATCCCCAGGCCGGTTTTCTGCGTGAGAGCCGTTGCGAGCGGTGAGGAGGGCGGAGTGGCGGTTGCGGAGGAGACGGAGGTTGGGAAGCTGAAGAAGGCGTTGGTGGATTCGTTTTACGGGACTGATCGTGGACTGAAGGCTTCCAGTGACACTAGAGCTGAAATTGTTGAACTTATCGCTCAGCTCGAGGCCAACAACCCTACCCCTGCTCCCACCGATGCTTTGACTCTCCTCAACGGAAAATGGATCCTCGCGTAACTAACTTCCTTTCTTTTCTTATTGCTTTATAATTTGGATCAAATTTTGCTTATTTTACTAAAATTCAAGAGTAGTTTTTAGTTTTTTGTTCACAAAAAACAAATTGAGATTTCTAATTGAATTCTTATAGAAAAGAAAGTGGAAAAGAATAATACAAAGAAGGTTATAATACGTATTGTAATACAAAATATACACTAAAAATGAATTTGTATTTCAATATGTATTATATATGATAGTTGATTTTGTGTGCAAATAAAATAAGAAATGTTGGACAGGCTGGCCTAGTATGGAAAACTAAGTTGCATTAATGTGATAGTGTGTGGACCTACTGGCTACTGCCCTATGAACTAAGCTAGCTAACTTGGTTGGTGGTTACACGTTTGCAAATCACTTTATGCGTAATTCTGATTTTGCTAATTGAAATTTGTTTTCTGCATCTTTAACTAGTCTATTCGAAGCTGATCTGGTTAATAAAAGAGATCTAAGTTATGGTCTTATGGACTTTTGTCACATCAAAGTGAATATCACCTTCACCGCCGCAAGTTTTGACAAAACCCTGTTCCTTACTTCCCCTGGTGCTTATGTGTAATCATTTTTATTTCCTCAGGTATACGTCCTTTGTAGGGCTGTTTCCGTTGTTGTCAAGCGGAACACTTCCATTGGTGAAGGTAGACGAAATATCTCAGACCATTGATTCCGAGAGTTTCACCGCCCAAAACTCTGTTCGCTTTGCCGGTCCCTTGACCACCACCTCCATTAGCACAAACGCTAAATTTGAAGTCCGCAGCCCAAAACGTGTTCAGGTCTGCCTTCTGTTTTTCTTTTTTTTCATCATCCTTGCTAGTTTAGCAATAAGCCATTATTCACTGCCCAAAAGTGACAAACTCTTGTATTTTTTTTTTTCTATAGATCAAGTTTGATGAAGGAGTGATTGGCACTCCACAGTTGACAGACTCATTGGTGATACCAGAAAATGTGGAATTCTTGGGGCAGAATATTGACCTCACACCCTTCAAGGGCATACTCAACTCTATCCAGGACACAGCATCGTCCGTCGCAAGGACTATCTCCAGCCAGCCTCCGTTGAAGATCCCGATCTCCTACAGCAACGCTCAGTCGTGGTTGCTCACCACCTACCTGGACGAGGAACTTCGCATCTCGAGGGGTGATGGTGGTAGTGTCTTTGTTCTTATCAAGGAAGGAAGCTCTCTCTTGAGCTGAACGAGCTTGTTTCGTCACATTTTCGCCATTGTCATTATTATATTTATAATAAGAAATTTGTTTGTATGCTTAATGCTGTGGCATCGTATGTGTTATCTTAAATTTGCCATCCTTGATGTAATAAGGATGTAAAGTATTGTTAATGATATAACTTAGTTTAGAGCTGGGTTCAAGATCCAATCTGGTTCTGCATCATCAGTATTGTCCCTGACGAACTAAGGATATATAATCTCTAGTTTTGTGAATTTACCAATTTGAATGACCAATAAATAAATGCCATACATACATATAAGAATGACGAGTATCCGTGTTTGGAACACTCAAAAGAGGGTTTGGTTCCTCTTGTTTATCTTGCAACATGGGAGTAGGAACTAGTTAGGAAGGACGAAAAGAATAAGGCTATGTTTGGAATAGAGACTGAGACTAGGAGATTCAAACTGAGAGATTGAGATACTGAGACTGTTTGTAAATTGTGTTTTATTTAAAATTTATTAAGAGATAAATAATGAAAGATAGAGATTGAGTTAAGTTAATAAAAGTTAAAAATTAAAGTTTTAGTCCCACTCCCTAGTATATCTTGAAGGTATTGAAAATATTGTCCTAATAACCAAACGCTACGTAATTTAAATAACTTTAAGAACATAAATAGCACAGTTGTAGGCACTTTTAGTATACATAGCTTCACTTCGACAATTATTCACTTCTTCAATCTCAGGTTATTTACTAATTGTGTGCGTCTTCTAATATATAGTTTCTGTCAAGCAGTCAAGCTGTTTGTGTGTTATTTCAAATTACATAATTTTTTTTTTCAATCACAACTTTTATTTGTCCCACCATCGCTTAAGTTTCAACTCATGAAGCCAAGGGGGGTCTAGCTATATCCATCTTTTTGATATTCTGATTCCATGCAGTAATATTTTAAGCAAAGAATATAAAAAAAAATGAAAAAGAAGAAGCAGGAGCATGGACAGACACTTTTGATGTCAATTTATATTATATGCCTAGCTAAGTTGACAAGTAAAGGTTCAAATAAACTAATGATTGACAAGTAAAGGTTCAAGTTAAAGTAATCATGTAAAATTGAAGCCTATATCCGTTATTCCACTAGCTCTATATATAGCTAAGACAACAAAACTTGAAGAAAGTGTACGCTAGAAAGAAACAATATAATCAAACAAAAGAGGTAACAAATAAGTTAGTTTAAGGGGAAATGAGTGAGGGAGAGGAGATGTTAGAATCAGGATTCAATGTAGTTGACAGAAAAATGGAAGAGGCTCAACGAGCCGCTTTATTGAGAAAATGGAACGACTTCAAGAAATTCTTCGCCAATAACAAGCAGGCCTTGACTAAGTCCATGGATATAGGCTTAAACACTGCCTTTCACGTCGCGGTGGCCTTGGCCTCCACCCGCGACGCGAAACTACTGAAGGAGCTGCTGGAAATGGTCAGTGAGGAAGAGAGATGGCACGCCCTGAGAAAGGCGAATGGAGACGGGGACACGCTTCTCCACGTGGCGGCCGCAAATTGCAAGGAGCTTGACGTAGTGGAGTTGGTGCTCGGCTACGACAAGGTGGTGCAGCCGCCGCTTGAGGATGAAGAAACAGAGACGGATTCGGAAGAAAAGAAGAAAGCATTGCTGGAACTGAAAAACGACTATGACGAAACCCCGATTTTCACGGCTGCTAAGGAAGGCAATCTGAAGATGCTCCAGCACGTTGCTAAATTTGTGAGTGCTGCTGAATTGCGAAAGCATTTCTACAGAGGTGTTGAGAAAACTTCCATTCTTCATATTGCTATAATTGGACAACACTTTGGTAATAAATTTCTAAACCTGCAACCTTTGTTACATTATTTTATGTATCAAATAATGGTAATGCTATTTGAACACCAACCGAATCATTTATTATCCTATTATTTGCTAATTACCATATTACCCTATTATATATTCGTATCACAAATAGTATAAAAAATATCATCTAACTAAAATTCTATTTAATATCAAAATAATTTTCTATTTAGTATGAATAAATCCCATATTCACGCATAAATATTGTTAAATAACTCTACAGTTAAATCTAGTTTTCTCTTTTTGCCGCAGATGTTGCTGTTTGGTTGCTGAGGGTGGATGACAAATTGGCTAATAAAACGGACGATAGCCAATTTACGAGTCTTCAACTGTTAGCCAACATGCCTTTTGTTTTCCCAAGCCATTCCCACTTGACCACTTTCAAATCTCTCATATATTATTGTATTTAACTTTTTTCCCTCTGCAATTTGGTCTTGTAAAAAAAAAAAGACATGTCTCAACTCCTTACTCTTTATTTTAATCCGTTGATGATTGTTACTAATTTCATTAACAGTTCTTCCCGAATACGAGTATGAAGATTTTGATCATGAAAGCATACATGATCTCAGGCAAGGGACAGAATCATCAAATGAAGGAGAAGGAAATGGAAATAA
This sequence comes from Stylosanthes scabra, assembly GCA_036250425.1. NCBI lineage: Eukaryota > Viridiplantae > Streptophyta > Magnoliopsida > Fabales > Fabaceae > Stylosanthes > Stylosanthes scabra. The sequence goes on from JASCZI010090666.1 coordinate 25,479, forward strand.
TGGAAATGCACACACCTCAGGTACTTTGTTGAGAAAGAACAGAGCTTGTTTTTTGGCAGGATCTAGAATAATTGGTTCAATTGTATGATCTGCTACCTATGCATGCTCGTTCAATTATTCTTATTCTTGATAATGAATACACCAAGTTACATTGCAGTGTTTTCAAGAATCAACCGTGCTATTTGGAAGTTTTTTGCTGGAGGTGCGAACTACTATTGCTAATAAATGCTAACTTTGTTCCAAGTCGCTACTACTTGTTCCGTTTTGTTTTAATTAATGGAGTTATGCAGAATGGAGGGTGATAGATGAGATTTCGCAGAGAAAGAAGCAGCACAAGTTAGTTCTGCATCTAACCAAGTTGTTAGTGCCAAAAGACTACTCATGGAAACAAAGTAACATTAAAGAGCACCGGCAGCGAACCGTGTCTGTTATTCCAATATTTGAACGCTCCGTTTCTCAACGGAAAAGATTGATCCAGAAAAAGAGGGATAGAAGACATGATGAGAAGAGTGGGGCGCCAAAGCAGGAAGCAGATGTTAATGCCACCATCATCAGCAAGAGCCCTACGCCATTGCTCTTAGCGGCTAGCACTGGAAACGTGGAAATTGTTGAGCACATAATTGAACAGCACCCAGATGCCATAAACCATGTTGGTGAGAAAGAGCTTGATGTGCTGCAAGTTGCAGTCATGACACGACAACTTGAAGTTTTTGAATTCCTAAGGAATTGCTGTGGCACTTCAATAATGAAGAAGTTGGCGGGTCGAATCGGTCAAGATGGTCGTACCGTGTTGCATTACGTTGCAGGGATGAAGTATTACAAGAGAAGACACGAAGCTGGCGTTGTATATGAACTTCAAGAAGAGCTCCTTTGGTTCGAAGTAAGCTAGCTAGCTTGAATTTCAAATTTCATATAGAGAAATGTTAGACACAATACATCAATTTTAATTTATTTTGACGAACACTTCTAGCCATCAACTCTCAAAACCCTTAATTTATAGTTTAACATTATACTTTAATCAACATTTTCAATATTGATAGCTAAAGGACGACTAAAATAAGTTAAAATTGATGGCCATACAGATTTTTCTAATAAAGCTTGATTGATGCGTGCAGCGCGTGAAGGAGATAACTCCTTCGTACCTTGAGATGCATTGCAACGAGGAGAACCAAACGGGAAAGGATGTATTTGAGACGGAGCATGATGGCATGCTGAAGAGCGCACAAGAATGGCTGAAGCAGACATCTCAATCATGCTCTGCAGTGGGTGTGTTAGTGGCCACCGTTGTATTTGCAGCAATTTACCAAGTTCCAGGAGGAACTGATAACAATGGCATCCCAAAACTGATAGGATCTTCCGATTTCTTGTTCTTCACGATCATGGATGTTTTGGCACTCGGAAGCTCACTGTCTTCAGTTGTGATGTTCCTCTCTATACTCTCATCTCCCTTTGACATGTGGGAGTTCCGGAGCTCACTCCCTCGAAGGCTCTCTCTAGGCTTCATTATGCTGTTCTTGGCGTTGATTACCACCATGATGTCCTTTGCCGCAACCATTTTGCTCACCGTTAATGCCAGCCTGCGGAATAAAACATGGAGCGCAAATTTGTTGTATAGTGTTGCGTTTATTCCTGTCACCATATTTGCATTGATGCAGTTCCCACTTATCAGGACTTTCAAGAGAGCCGCCACACAACTTTGGACCCTATTTATCAACTTGGTTCCATATCGTGTCATCAAGTCAACAAGAAGGTCGGAGAAAAGAAGGTTTCGTCGCTCTCTCGTGGACAAAGTTGAACATTTCTAGCTACTTGGGCGCATATATATGCACTTTTATATGTAGTGTATGCATCTTGTTACCGTTTCTTTATTTCTCATATGCTTTGATGCCAACTTTAAGCAAAATAAATAAATTTCAATTTTAAATTAATGTTACTCGATAAAATTATATGATTTTAAGAGGAGTGAATTATCTAAAATTATATATATATATATATAGTTTCTTAAGATATTTCTCAATTTAATAGGTCAATTTTAAATGAATCATATTTAAAATTATTTTTTGATAAAAATTATATGATTTTAAGAGCAGTGAATTATCCAAAATTATATATATATTACTCAAGGTATTTCTCAACTCGATAGGTCGCCAATTTATACGTGCACTTCAAGGGTGGGATGGCTTCGACCTTTGTTTGCCTCACATGAAAAGGAAATTAGTGTGAGAGAGGAAAATATATAAAAGGTGTATTAACTTCTTTTATTTTATTTTTGTATATCTTCATATATTTTTTATTTTAATTTATGTGTTGAGATATATTATTTTTATGCCATACGTAATTATTTTTATGTTATTATATTTTGTATTAGTGTGTTTTGTAAATTCTTTTTAGGTTTATAATTTTTCGTGTTATAAATAAAATATATAAAAATATATGAAAAGTGCATATGAAAAATGAAAAATATTATGGATCACCTAAAAAAACTCCGCTCAAAAAAAAATTTTGATATCTCTTCGACTAACTAAACAACTAAAGAAAAAGAGTTATGCTAGGTATACATCAAAGTATATAATATGTATTGAAATACTAAATATACACTAAAAGTGAGTTAAACTACACATGTATTTTGTATTTCAATGGGTATTATATACTGATGGTTTATTTGATGACTGATTTTGGTGTGCAAATAGAATTATTTAAAAAAAAATGATATACTGCTATTTCATTTTTTTTTCTCTTCCTTATGTTTTTTCCAGTGTTCTGAAAACCGGATCAGACCGACCGGTTCGACCGGAAAAATTGGGAACCGGTCAAAAACCGTGAATCGATTAAATCGAATCGATTTTTTAGTTTTTTTAATTGAAAATTAATAATATTATATTTTAAATAATTTTATAATAATTTTAAATTATGTTATTATATTTTTAAGTAAGCAGTTTGATCACGATCTGATCTCGGTCGAACATTTAAACCGTTGAACCAACCAGTCCATCGGTTCAATAATCGGTCCGTTCTCTGAACCTTAGTTTTTTCTGGACTTACTTTCCTCTGTTGACCAATTTTTAGGAAATCATGCTACATATACATCTCTTTTTTCAAACCAAGTTAAATCAAGCAAATTTTGCCAATTCTTACTCTACGCGCATTAACAGAATATTACTATTAAAACGAACAACAACCGAACATGTTCTAAAATCTGTTCATGTCAACTATAAAAATATGTTCGTTGTACATATAAATTTCTATTCGTTTTTAATGAACAATGCGGCATAAACAATACGCACATGGACAGAAAATCAATAAATAGTAACAACTTAATTGAAAAAATAGATTTACATTTAGAATTATTCAATAATTTTATTCAATTGTGGGAATATGCTTTGACGTTTTTAAAATGGTCGGAATAATTACAAATACACAAAGGAAAGCCATAAAGGTGAATGAATTTTGGTAGGTGGCAATGGAAATATGGAATTAGTGGAGGAAGAAAAGATATTGACCAAAAAGCCCGACAGTATATTCGGGGTGATGTGTTAGGTTAAGAGGTTCAGCTGTCCTTTTCTCTTTTCAAACCTACTTCTCCGCTTTTTTACTCCTCAGTCCTCACTCTCTCACTACTCTCTCTACTCTAAAACTCCACCAGATTCACGCTTCTCTCTACTCTCTACCTTCTACCAATGGCACCACCTTACGTACCTAACGGCAACCTCTCCAACGGTGGTTCTGTCACCGGCCGCTTTGCCAATGTCTACAGTGAGGTTCAGAGCAGCCGCGTTCACCACTCTCTCCCTCTCCCCTCCGTTCTCAAGACCTCCTTCTCCCTCGTCGATGGTCCCCGGAGCTCCGCCGCTGGAAATCCAGGTAAATCCATTTCTATCCATCTCCACATTCACCGCTCTTTGATCTCATTCTCTGTCTCTCTGATCTGTACAATGTGCGTCCATGTGTAGATGAGATCGCTAAGCTGTTTCCTCATTTGTTCGGACAACCGTCGGCGACGTTGGTCCCTAGCGAGACACCACTTCCGGATCAGAAGTTGAAGATCGGTGTGGTCTTGTCCGGAGGTCAGGCTCCCGGAGGCCACAACGTCATATCTGGAATCTTCGGTACGAATCATTTTTTTTTCTTATTCAGCTCAATTTGTTCTTTGCTCTCTTTTTCTACCGTAAATTTTATTTACATTTTTTTGGTCTTGGTGTTAGATTACCTGCAAGAGCGCGCAAAAGGAAGCACACTGTATGGTTTCAAGGGTGGTCCTGCTGGCATCATGAAATGCAAATACGTTGAACTTGACTCGGACTATATTTATCCTTATAGGAATCAGGTACATATTCATACTTATAGTTTTTATTTTACTCTTTTGGAACTGAAATTGAACAATGTAATGTCCTTGTTAAGCTGGATTTTGAAAATGCTTTATATATAGTGTAGTGAATTTCTAATTCAATAGATATTTAATCTTTTGGTGTGTAGAACTCGTGGTTCTCTTTCTTATCAGTAATTACAGAATTTTGAGATCTGACAGTTGTGATATCTGTTGGCAGGGTGGCTTTGACATGATTTGCAGTGGGAGGGACAAGATTGAAACCCCAGAGCAGGTGCGACGCACAGTTGCTATATGATTAGTTCACTTGAGTTCTTATCTTGTCTTGTTTAAGTACGGAGAACAATAGAATATAAGAGTAATTTGATTTACTTATGTGTATAGTTCAAACAAGCTGAAGAAACAGCAAAGAAGCTAGACTTGGATGGACTTGTTGTTATTGGTGGAGATGACTCAAACACAAATGCATGCCTACTTGCTGAGAACTTCAGGTTTGTTTGTCGCTTTATTGTTGAAATGATCCAACTTCTTGGAAGCTTTGTTAAAAGATAAATGCTGTTTTCATGTTGTTTCATGATTTACATTCAAGATCATATTACCATTCCATCTATATATAAGAGAAACAATTTCCATTCATTAATATGTTAAGTGATACTGTTTATTTAACTACTTTTTTTTTGTTTGATGTGGATTTATCCAGAAGCAAAAATCTGAAGACTCGTGTGATTGGATGTCCTAAAACCATTGATGGTGATTTAAAATGCAAAGAAGTTCCTACCAGTTTTGGTTTTGATACTGCATGCAAGGTAAATGATATTAAGTAACAGGTCGTCACTCTGCCTTTGTAATTTTGAATTGATCTAGTTACATGTTTTTAACATTTCAATAATTTTCTAAGCAAGTAGCAATAGTAATATTTAGGAGCCATCTTTTTAATTTCATGTGTTAGAATGGGAGTGTTGAAGTGTTTGAAGATGTTTTTGAGAGGACTAGCCGTGTTTCATTTTCTGTAGAACATATTGATAAAATATTCGTGTTTGCAACCATCAAATTATACCCGGAACTCTACATAACTTTTCATTTTCTATAACTTGTCGGGCATTTTGCACTTGTTTTATTCATGATTGCAAATTTGCAATAGCATTATGATATTCATGAATTTTTTTTTCTAAAAGAAAATTTGTAAATATCAATTGGCAATGCATATTTTCCATTGTTTCCCTTCAATTGTGCAAATTGCCAAAAGTTGTTAGATAGCAGGTGCCCTTTTGGATGCATCTTGAATGATTCCGAGAACTGACCCTGTTCATATTTATATGTTAATGCAGATATACTCTGAAATGATTGGAAATGTTATGGTAGATGCCCGATCAACAGGAAAATATTACCATTGTGAGTATTGAAATTGAAAAACCTTTCAGATTATATTAATTAAGTCCTTAGACACTGATTGCCGTCACCATTCTGCATTGGTTCCTATGGTTCTCACTTCTTACAGCTTAGTTTGCTTAACCATTAAACAATTTTTCACTTTAGAACTGTTGATATCATTAGATATTAATGTATCATTGGAATATGGAAGATTTGAGGTCATATTTTCAAGCGTCAATAAAAACATATGATCATCTTTCTGCAGTTGTGCGGCTTATGGGACGTGCAGCTTCACACATTACACTGGAATGTGCTTTACAAACTCACCCAAACATTACTATTATTGGAGAAGAGGTTTGTAATAAATTTGATAATGTGCACTCTAGCATTTGATGAAGTTAATTTGATAATTGATATTCTCTCACTTTCATCTTGTGAAGTTGTGATGAAATATATTTGACTTGATCTGTAACTACATATTTCAGGTTGCTGCCAAGAAGTTGACACTGAAAAATGTCACAGACTATATTGTAGATGTTATTTGTAAAAGAGCTGCAGTCAATTACAATTATGGGGTCATTCTTATTCCTGAAGGTCTAATTGATTTCATTCCTGAGGTACAGCAACCAGCATAAGAAACTTTTGCAAGTGTTTCTCTGTATGAACTAGTGATTTTTCTACTAGTGGGTGTAATCAGTTTGTAAGCTCATACCTGCTGATGATATCTGTTGTGCCATTTTCAGGTCCAGCAACTTATTGCAGAACTAAATGAAATTCTGGCCCATGATGTTGTGGATGAAGGTGGGTTGTGGAAGAAGAAACTCACTGAACAGTCACTGAAGCTTTTTGACTTTTTACCTCAAGCAATTCAAGAGCAATTGATGCTTGAAAGGGATCCACATGGAAATGTTC
>JASCZI010090666.1:34759-47638 GCA_036250425.1 Stylosanthes scabra
TTGAAACCTCCACATGATCTGAATTTATGTCTCACCAAAATGTGGGGGTTGGAGTTGAGGTTGGGCTTTGGTCAGTGATCTCATTAACCTTATGTTCTGTTTGATGTTACATGTCACATAAATTATGACTAATAATAATTCATACAAATTCGGATCCAATAAAAATAAGCACAACCATACAAATTGCAACTCTTCCTTTTTCTGCTATATGTTTATTCTTCTTTTGCGCCACATTGGCTTTATCTTTCGGCCTTTTAAGGGTGCTTTTATATATATGCATAAGCTCGTTACATTCTTTCACATGCTCTTCTTAATTGCTCCTTTTTTGAATCAATGAATCCTTCTACTTACCACGTTATAGAACAGGCGTCTGAGTCTGACAACTGTATGTAGCATACTATATATAAATATCAACGTTAAGATGTTCCTCTCCATATAAAAAGCTTTGCTGCATTACGTGGAGGATTATGAAATTTTAGCTTGAATTAAGTTGGTATTCAATATGTTTTTTTAGTGAATAAGGTTTTGTTCTTGTGAGTTAACATATAGGTGGATATTACATTGATAATTTAAAAAGTATATTCATATGAGGATTATTAATTGAATGATTAGATATTAATATGTATAAAAGTGTTATTAATTTTATTAAAAGTTTAACCTTAAAAGTTAAATCTTCATATGAAGATGATTTTTGCATCTTCATGCTATTACTTGCCATATATATAACACTAAGATAACATCGTATTATTACATTTTCAGAGATCACAAGTCAATCAAATAGGAGAAAGAAGATTAATGAAGATGGAATAATGGAGTAAGAAAATGTCATTACATAATCAAAGTCAAAAAGCATTAATCCATTATCTATGCAGGACTATTGTTGTAGGTCTGATAATTTGATCATGTTGCCTAGCTGATAATGCCTATTTTGCTAAAAGAAAAAGACAAAGGAAAAGGAAAACAATAAAACTTAAAGACTAAAAGGGTACTCATCAATGGTAAAAGCATAAGTATGATTGAAAATTTAAAAAATTACATCTATTCTCAATCAGAAGAATTTCTCCTAAAATTTCTCTTAAAAGAGGGAAGATGGACGGAAAGAGAATATCACAATCTTTAATTTCACATGAAAAGATGGAGATTGACATGTAAAAAGTAAAAAAAACACAAACATGAAAAGGGTGAAAACTTTTTTATTGTAGAATTAAATTTTGTGAAATTCCAATAAATAGGTAATAATGTGAGTTAGTGACATTGCTGTCTTTTTCATTTTTTTCTTCCTACATGAAAATTTTAGACTATATCTGAAAAAAAAATTTTGCCCACCATTAATTTTTATTTTAATGAACCTTCGTGGAAAAACCATTAGTTGTTAATAATAAATTATTATTCAACAACTTTGGAACGGAAAGTTTAGGCACTTCCTACATTAGCTCAATTATCTTAATTTAATTTGCTCACTTTGTAACTTTACAACTCAAACAAAAGTGGGTAGCAAGATCCTGGTAATCATAAGTGATACATTGTTGAAGCTTTCTCCTTTGTTCCTTTTTCCATATCTATGAGCACCTAATTGAGAGGATGGAGGGGGACCAAAGAAAGTGATTAATTAGAACCTCAAATCCACATGTTTGCATATAAAATCCATCTAGATTATCTAAATATTTTTGTCCCAAAATTAACTATTTTAAAATTCAAGCACTAACCAACCATCTACTAATTAATATGGTGTTGCTAATAGACTAACAGGTCGCCTAGCAACTGAACATTCAATACGTTTATTTTTAGAATTGGGAAATAATATATATTATTTTTCAACTAATAAAATTTGTCTATACTACCAAATCACTTTTAATTGGTAATTCCTGCAAATAATTTGTAATATGTTCTCACATATTTATGGGACAATTTTAATTTCTTGAAATAGCTAGCACGGAAATTTTTAATTTTTTTTTCCTTTGTAGTTTTACTGTCCATTGAATACTATTTTGTATGAAAAAAATAAATCTTAATGATCTGTTTACTTTGTATGGAGAACTAAAATCCAATACCTTTTGTCTCTGTAGTAGGTGGAATAGTATCATGAACAGTATGTATTAAAATTTTGTGTAGTGTTTCAACCAAAAAGAAAAGGGTGCAATGGGATATGATTTATGAACATAATTAGCCTAATTGCTTGATCTTGTCTGAGGATTCTTATTAAAATTTTCAACTTGTTAAAGACATGTTTTTCAAGAATCTCCACAAAGCTCATGCTAAAACAAAAATGCAGGATCAAAACACACGGCATAAAGATCTACTTAGAAATTAATCAGACTCTAAATTAAACCAAGATAACTAATGCGATCTATGCCTCAGAGAAACAGACAAGTCACATCTAAACAATTAAGAATTTCATATACATACACATCATCTTATAGTTTTTTTCCACATCTCAAAAGATACTGTTTTTGTTTATGAATTATCAATTATGACACATGCACATGTTAGATCATTTTAAAATTTCTGGGCTTGGTTTTAAACATTACTCCTTAAGCCGTCAAATATTTGCCACTTTGATCCCAACAAATATCTTAAGAGATATACTATATAGAGAGTAATTTTTTTTTGTGACTTTAATAATATCTTATGAAACTTTGCTAGTTAGCTAAAAAAGTAGGTTTTAAATAATTTTGTTGTCCATCTGAAACGTAGTTTAAATTAAATTCATGAATTCTTTTAAACAAAAAATGGTGATCGTTAGAAAAGGATGCATTCGAAGTGGGACCTATTTTGGTTCATCAGTGGATTATATAATTTTAAAACGATAATACTAGATGTACCAACTGTATACACCATTTAGCAACACGAAAAATATAAATTTTAGTACATAAATAAAAAAATTTCTGTGCTAATGTTTATATTTTCTGCGTTGCTAAATGGTGTGTATGAATGTGTACAATAAGACACATAGATTAATTTATTTAAATATATTTTATTTTTATATAAATAATTATTTTTTTATATACACCTAATATAATTTATGGGTGACTAAACAAAAATTTCTCTTAATGTTACTTAACTGAATAAGTATTCACTTAAATAGTATTAGAAATAAAATTTTATTTTCTATATACAATAATTTAGTGATCACAAATATTTAAATAAAACTCTGGTTTGCAAGGAATCTTTGTGGGTTAAACAATCAAATTTATGTGTATAGTAATATCTTCTGCATACCGTAAAATTTTTTATCTATGACATGGTGGACAATTGCATTTCATTATAATGATGATTGTATCATCAAAGCTTTTGAATACTCTATTATAATTGCACATTCATTTGGTCCTGATTACCTTGTAGTACAGTACTTAATTCTTATTAATTTCATAATAACAACCTTATAAAAGTCCCACAGCATGTGCATCCCACATATATCCACACCCGCAATTATCTGCAATTGTTTTTGGGTATGAACATAGGCACGTGTAAAGCTGTTGCATCTTCAATATATTTTTCTTTCTTAAAAAAATAAAATAAAATTCTCAATTATATTATATGTATTTAAAAAATTAGTATATTTAAAACTCATTTATGGAATTTGATTTATTAGTTTATCAAATTAGCTAGACGACTTATTAAAACTTGTGTTTGAAGTTTTATATATATTTTGTATGTGTTGGTTTAAAGAATGGTTTTATCAACAAGTACAAAAACCACATAATTCTTTAACTTTCCGAGTAACTAATGAATGATAATTTATAAGAATTTTATATAAGAAATTAATATAATTACATCCTTCTATTTATATATAAATATATATTAATTAACTTATTTGTAATATATGTTTTATACAAATAACTAATTTAATTATTTTCTGTATACATGTAGTGTAATGATAAAAATAATTAGTATGAAATTTTTTAAAACTTCTTTTTTATGTCCAAAATAATACTAACACTTGATTAAAATAAAAAAAACTTCTTGCTTTCGGTCAATTAAGTAGACTCCCATGGTTTGAAATTAATCCAAAGTTAATGTCCAATAAATGAGTAACCCAACTTGTTCGTTCTATGTATAGTTGTATACTTTGGGGGGTTATGGTGGTGGTTGTTGCCGCGGTAATATGCATATATCTAAATCAATTGTATAAATAATAACCACCACTACCTTAATTGCCATTTACAATTCACGCCACCAATCTTATCAAAGGTCTAATATATATAATAATGACTAAAAGACTATACATTATTGCAGTGACTTATTTGTTCAATATAATGATGCTACCTTATCTGGTCGGGTAATCAATATATACGACGACGGATTTATTAACAATGACACGATTCACAAAGAAAAAATGAAAGGAAAAGAAAACATTGATACGGACATACGGTGATAATATATAGTAATATATTGTGGCCATGTTATGTTGATATCAATAAATAGGTCAATTATTATAACTTGCTATAGAAGAATTTTAAAATTTAATTAAGTACCATATTAAATTTCCGAGTGACGTTGTGTGTGTATATATATTCTAAAAATATTTCTGAATATCTTATTAAAAGTATAAAATGCGTTGAAACATAAAAAAAAAAAGAGTTAGAAGCCAACTATTTTAATATGATAAAAAACATGTATGAAAATTGATAAGATATTCTATAGAATTTACACACTGATTGACAAAGAACATACATAAATTTTTATATTTTATACTTTTTTCTATGTACATTGACTGCATATTATTAACAAACTATTAGTCATCTAGCTGGCCAGAATAAACACCTACTAGTTTGGTTCATAATAAGGTGCATGTCTTTTTACAGAATATACTTTTCTTTTTAATATTTTTAAAAAGTTTTAAAATTTCCAATATTCTATTTTAATATTATTTTTATAATTAATCATTAATTATTAAGATATAATAGTAAAATGTATAATTGAGATATTTTTAAATACTAGAACTTAATAGTATAAATGTGACTCCTCTTATACTTTAATTTTTGTAGAAAAAAAAGAATAAAATATGTATTATAATAAAGTCTTCTATATCTACATTAATAATTTTTTAAAACATATTATAGACTAAATTGATAAATAAAATAACTTAAATATTTAAAACAAAAAGGATACATTATACCCTTTAAGTAGAGTTATATGGCGTTGTTAATAAATGAGTAGGAGTTGGGAGAGGGACGTGGATACTGGATGGTGCACATGCGTGGAGGCATAGCCAAAGTATATATTTATTAGAAGAGAAAGTCTTGAGAGTCGGAATTCAAGGAGCCAATAACGCTTATGAGCTCCGTAATATTGACTTCCTAGTATTAATCTAGATATACATTTCGTCCAAAATGTGTGCTAGGCTAATTATTCATTCCCCATTACATCTTTAAATGCATTTGGGTTGGGCTGCGGAGTGTGGGCCCATCTAAATTAGTACTAGTAATAATCAGCTAAACCAAGAAAACAAGAAGCTTCTTCGCTTCCCACTTCCCCTCACATCCATCCCCCATTTTCCATTCTCTCATTTCTCTCTGTAATCTCTCTTCTTCTTCTACAAATAAATCCACACACTCTTTCACTCTTCTCTCCAATCTTCTTCAAACAATGGACTCATCAACATGCACCACCGCTACAAGATCCAACTCCACCTCCTCACCCGAATTCGAGTTCTGGATGCTCCGAAACCCCTCCTTCCCTCAGCCCAACCTCCTCTCCGCCGATGAACTCTTCGTCGACGGCGTACTCCTCCCTCTCCACCTCCTCCCCTCCACATCCAAACTCGATCCACCTCCCGACCCGGAACAAACCACAACCCACCGAGACCCTGACCCGGAACCCGATTCATCACCCGCCATAATAACCGAATCTTCCACCTCCTCCTCCTCTTCTTCTTCCTCCACCGTTCCTACTCTCTCCACATCGAAGCGCTGGAAGGACATTTTCAAGAAGAAAAACACAGAAAATAACGACACTGAAGACAAAGACAAAGAGAAAGAGAAGGGGAAGAATAAGAAGAAGAAGAAAGAGATTAAAAAAACGGGTGGCGGAGCGGGTTCTGCGGCGGAGCTAAACATTAATATATGGCCCTTCTCCAGGAGCAGGTCCGCTGGAAACGCCGTGACCCGACCCAAGTCATTCTCCGGAGCTCCGTCTTCGACCCGGAAAGTGAACAGCGCTCCGTGTTCCCGGAGCAACTCCACCGGAGATTCCAAGTCCAGGAAGTGGCCCAGCAGTCCGGGCCGGCCCGGAGTCCATGTGGGCCGGACAAGCCCGGTCTGGCAGGTCCGCCGCAACAAGAACAGTAACAACCCTGCGACGCATGTGGCGGCCGAAGACAAGAAGAGGGAAACTGCCACGTGTCAGCGGAGCAAAGCGGCGGCAGCAGCGGCGAGTCGGACAAAAGCTAGGGTGTTGAATCTGAACGTTCCGATGTGCATTGGTTACAGGCAGCCCTTGAGTTGTAGAAGCGACGAGAATGGTGGTGCTGTTTGTGGCACTGCTAATGGCCGCGGCGGCGATAACAACGACGGTGGCGAGGGTAGTAATAATAATGATGGTGGAAGTGGGGTTAATCTTTTTAATCTGCGCAACCTATTCACCAAGAAAAGCATAGTAACTTCTCACTAATAATGTAAACATTTTTATTTATTACTACTGTAAAATTAAAGTTACTTTTTATTTTAATTTTTTGATATATGTACAAAAAGGTCATATATACTGTCTGTATGCATCATCACTATTAATATTATGAAATTGAAAAAGTTATCTCTTTCTGACTTTACAGGTTAAGACTTGGGAGTTAGCAATTAAGATTTGTTAATGTAATAGATCGTATTGGTTGGAATGCTATCTATCTAGCTAGCTAAGCTTTTTTTATTTTTTTGGTGGTCTCCCTCGTGTATTCTGAAATGCTTTATCAGAATTCAGAATGTGTTTATTATTATTAAATTGTTTAAAATTGGGGTTCTAACTTTCCCCGTTCGGTACCTCATTCTGTGGGCCTGTTGATGCTTTTAATTTCTTGTTTTCATTTTTAATTATGCTTCGTTTGTTTAGCGAAGAGGATTTGCTTTTGGAGATTGAGTGTGGAAGAGTAGAACAAGGGATTAATGACTTTTTTTCTTTTAACTTTTAGTAATTTAGTACTTTAACCTTTAATTCGATCTTAAGGAAAGACGTGTGCTTGCTGGGAGACATTGTTGTTGGGATAGAAGTAGAACTTGGAATTCAAATTCATATATATATGTTTTTTTTTAACGGTAAATACGAATATATGCTCTTTATTAAGTCTTAGCCAAATGTGTTTATATGTTTTAAAAAAAAAAATTAGCATGTTGTATTTTTTCTGAAATTACTTTGAAACACTTCTTCTTTTTGAAACAATAATTTCTTCTCCAAAACAAAAGAGAGTAAATTTTATCTGAATTGTATAATTTTGTCTATATGCGTAATACTTGAAGGGATAAGAAAAACACCTACTTTTATGAAAGGAGGCTAGGTGCACACAAATATTTTCAACAATTATTAATTTTAACTAAGTTAATTTTAATTGAACAAAAATGATTTATATTAATTAAAAAATAAAAAAGGAGGAAAAATTGTACAATGAAAAATATTTCTCGTATAAAATAGCTTAAACTTGAAGATCTCGCGGGACAGATCAAGATCATGATCATCTGTTTCAGCGGGATTGAAACATATATGATGTTTTATCGTTTTCAGGAACACAAGTCTTAGTACGATATGACATATTTCATTGTTCCTTTGTTTATAGCCGTAAAAATTAATCCAATTAGAACAAGCTTATAACATCACATCATGGTGGTGTCTGTTATGCAGCTTGCAACTTGTGTAGGATGATATGATCTCTGTCAATCATATGGATTTTCATTAGAAAAAAAAAAGTCCCATTTTCTTTCAAGCATCTATTCGTTGCTGTGCTCATTACCGTATCTTTCTAGTTTCTACCATCTTCTAAATGCTGTCAAAGAACTTAAGCATTCTAAAATCATTTAATTAAAATTTTCTTATCGTGAGTTTTCATGCAGCTGAAACGTTGTTAGAAATAAAAACGGATTTGCTCATTTTGTAATTCGCCGTGAGTATACAGAGCTGAATATGTATTCATGTTGAGATTCAGTCATTATTTGATTAAATGATTATAATTGTATGTTGCTCCAATATACATTGATATAAATTTGGTAGGGTACAGATGTAAAAATGTATAAATATACTGAGAGATATATAATAATAGTTGTTGATTTTTAATGTATGTTTATATCTTTTAATAAAGCTGATAAATGATTTCAATTTTTTGAGTGTTTAGCCTAACCATAGAATGGTTTATATGTGATCGCATCAAACATTTCGAAAGAACACTCAAAAAGATATAAGAGAATCTGATTTTGTCGGACTCATAATATCCTCCTATAAAAATAAAAGATATGTAAGATAAAATTGAGAGCTTATGAATTTATTATAAATTAGGTGTTTGACTAATTATCTTTTACAATTTACACTTTTATTAAAGGTGGTAATTTAGGTGTAGCCGTGCAGTTGACTCTATGTGAAATTTTCATTTACAATTATCAGATTATATTTTAATCAAATATGTCAATTCATTTAAGGATGATTATCAATCAACTTCATATTAATTCAGGACGAGGAACCACCTTTATTAAATTCTGAATTATTAACTTGTTATAAAGACAGTTTTCAATAGTATTTCTATTGTGGCGGTTGTTACTTGTCCAACAAACCAGGAAATTTCGAGAAAGGAGTGAGTTTAGTTACACCCTCAACCCTCGCTCTTAAACCCTCACAGTCACCAGCCATCGGTGTGTTTCTAGTATACACTACCACTCAAACACGTCTACGCCTACACCTCTCTTTCGTCTTCTGCACTCTCCCAATGGCACTAATGCAGCGCCTAGCTAGAACAGCACGCCCGCTTCGATCTCATTCTCTCTCTTCCCTCCGAAACCTAACCTCTCGCCCTCATTCCCCTTCTCTTCTTCACAGTAATAATTTCCTTTCGGTGATTTCCCAATTTCTGAATTTCGATAAACCATCACTAATTATTTTTTCCTATTTTCGTTTTCTGTAGAATCGGCACTTGCTTCGGTCGCCGCGCCTCAAGTTTGGGGATCCGGAGCCTCACGTGATGACTATCAGGTACCGTATTCGTTACTTCCGGCTGTGTTAGCTGGCGTTTTCGGAATTGGATTGGCGGAAACGGTGTATGCTGATGCGGATCACGGTGGCGTTGCCGGCGGCGAGGATGTGCACGGAGTTGCGAAGAAAGAACGCGAGCGCATTGAGGAGTTGCTTAGGAAGAAAGGAGTTCGTTATGGTTCTTATCCTCGCTTCACTGTTGCTGTTAAAGGACAAAAGGTTATTCTCTTTTTTTCTCCGTTTTTGTTATTCCATGTTTTTCCTCTTAGGTATACTTATCAGATGATAAATTTGGGAACAAAAGTTCGAAAAACTTGTTATGGTTCTTTTTTAGTTGAAATATTTAGGTAGATATATTTTGTGTGAAAATGGTCCAATATTATTGCAAATGTGTATCTAACTAAGGCACTGATATCCAATATATGAACTTTTCAGTAAGAGTGTCCTTGCAATTTATTAACCTTTTAGCTTCATGTAATCTCGCGTGATATCGATCAAATTCAACGTCAGTTTTCCTTTGATAACATCGTCCTTGCATTACATTCTACTCTTTTCTTCCCCACTGAAAAGCAGAACACATTTATCAAAGAGTGTCCTAGATTGATGATGTCCTTTTCCTCTAATAGAATTCAAACTATGTATAGTGGTTAACAATGGGATTGCAGGTCAGTGTTAAGTTTCAGATACCTCCTGCTTGTGAAGTTCCGCAACTTATTGCAAATCTCGCAACAAATCTTGGACTGAAAGCTGAAGGGAATGGAGGTGGATCAGATATGCTATTGCGATCTTGGGACAGGTTGTTCATTCTCATATTGTGTGCTTTGTTAAACTTATTATTACACAGACTTTGTAGTCGTGATTTTGTTAACATCCTTGATGTTTCTTGCAAGTTATCCAGCACAGTGGCTTGGCAGCTTGCCCTTACTCATCCGTCCAAGAAAAAGCTTATTCACGAGGAGGATCCATCTTCAGCAAATATAAATGGACCTGATGGAGATCTTTGCATACTCTTTTTCCATTCTCTCATTGGCTCAGATAAAGCTGTTAGTATTTGATTTTGCAAAATTTGTTTGCTGTTCACAGTTTGTGCTTATTGTAAATATAGAGCTAATAAAGGTGATCAACACTTTTTCCCTCCTGCTAATATTGCAGGAAATTGAATTTATTAAGCAAGGGAACTTGAGTCCTGAAGAGCTTGATGCTTTCATCTCTGTTTTACAATTAGCTGGTAGCAAGATGGGACAAAGAAGTGCCCCCCTGGATAGGAAGCAAAGGGACGAGACTGAGCAGTCGCCATCTGTAGATAAATCTATTTCTAGTCTTGAGGCCATGGGAGTGAGAATTTATGGATTGAATGAACCCATAGGTATATCAAATGGTGAGGTATCATGGGACAACATTGCTGGATATGAACATCAAAAACGGTATGTAAATTTGGAACACCATATTTCTTTTCTTTCCATTTTTCTTAAACTACCTGAATTTTTATTCATATGCTGAAGTAAATGGTTCTGGCAAAGTGGACCAAACTAAGATGGATATTTAATACTCTTTTTTAATCCCTTTAGGAACTTAGTTATGATTTCATATGAACTCATTCGTACATTATGTGTTTTGTTCCAGAAATATTGGGTTTGTGCTTAGTGTCTGTTAATCGAGGCCCTGTACATTTTTAGTCAGTGTAAGAACAGATACTAGATTGTATCTGAACTTTTAAGAGAAAGAAAGACTAGACCGACATTCTCAACAAGGTTGAATGATGTGATAACAGTTTATGTCA
Source organism: Stylosanthes scabra (assembly GCA_036250425.1). Taxonomy (NCBI): domain Eukaryota; kingdom Viridiplantae; phylum Streptophyta; class Magnoliopsida; order Fabales; family Fabaceae; genus Stylosanthes; species Stylosanthes scabra. Next base: position 45,699 of record JASCZI010090666.1, read on the forward strand.
GAAAATTCAAAATTGTAACACTGGCACACTGAAGCTTTTTTGCTTAATAACTTATTTCCCTTTTTTGTATCATGTTTACATACAATAACTTTGTATTCTCTGCTGCCACTCTGCGTGTTTTGCTCATGTAAGGATCTTATTGGCCAATGTGTATAAATCTATTTTCATATATTTAAATTGTTTATTTTGCAGAGTAATAGAAGATACAATACTGTTGGCTTTGCATAGTCCTGAAGTATATGACAATATTGCAAGAGGGACTCGTCATAAGTTTGAGTCAAATCGCCCTCGAGCTGTGCTGTTTGAAGGTCCACCAGGTATGCAATTTTAGCCCCTTTTATTCATCATTTAGTAAAGTTGAGTCTTTTGGGTATGTTTAGGTTGGGATGATAATTTTTCTTTTGCTTTTATACTTCAATTTATTTATTTACTTTTCATTCTTCACGTTGTGACGTCTAGTCTCGATGATCCATTTGTATGGTTTCAGGTACAGGGAAAACTTCTTGTGCTCGTGTTATTGCCAATCAAGCGGTATGTTACTTTCTTTCTTTCTTTTTTTGTCTATTACTTCCATTTAGCTTTGTTGTTGCAATGGTTTCTGAATATGGTCAATATTCGGCTACAGCTTATTTGTAAATATCGTCTAATCTTTCAGTGTGGATAGATTATGTATGTCCTAAATTGAATTTGAGTGTAAAATAAACTGAAGTCAGCACATGCATTGACTTGGCAGGGCGTCCCTTTGCTCTATGTTCCACTTGAGGCCGTAATGTCTGAATTCTACGGTAAAAGTGAACGCCTTCTAGGAAAAGTGTTTTCACTTGCAAATGAACTTCCTAATGGTGCTATTATATTTCTGGATGAGGTAATGAAGCTAGACATCTTTCTGAGGAGTTGCTATGTGTCTCTCATTCTCTCAATAGTTATCTTTTTATGCCCCTTGCAAATTGATTGTGACTTTGTTTTTATTTATTTATTTTGGGATACAGATTGATTCTTTTGCTGCTGCTCGGGATAATGAAATGCATGAAGCTACAAGGAGAATATTGTCAGTATTGTTGCGACAGGTTAATCTCATGTCCTGCTGCTTCACATCTGTTGAAATTCTGTGGTAGTGTGTTAGGCCTGTTATAAATAAGAACGAGAAGAATATAGAACCCTGTGTAGAATTGAGAAATTCTTGACAATATGATGTCAAGCACCCAGATGAGTTACAATTTACAAATACTCTTTTATGGGAATTTTTGAGCCCCAATCAATTCATGATTGTAAGAAATCAATTTTGCAGATAGATGGCTTTGAGCAGGATAAGAAAGTGGTCGTGATTGCTGCTACCAATAGAAAGGAGGACCTTGACCCTGCATTAATCAGGTGAGGTTGAATACAACTTCCTTTGCAGCTTGCTAAGTTTGATTGGCGATTAAATCTTATTCTAACTGCTGTTTCTCCTCATGTTAGCCGGTTTGATACTATGATCCCTTTTGGCCTACCTGATCATCGTAATCGTCAGCAAATAGCATCCAAATATGCGAAGCATCTAACCAAACCTGAACTAGATGAACTTGCCAGAGTTACAGAAGAGTAAGTTTGCTTCATTTTTTGTCCTCCACAACTGGTCTATCACTTACAGGTTGGTTGGTGGGCAGTGAAAACAAGCAGGTCGAAAATGAGTAACATACAAAAAGTAACTAATATACCTAGTTATTTTGTCTCCTGCCAACCATTGCGTTTTCTTAATATTGGATTTTAGTAACTAATATACCTGAGCTCAATATCCCCCACGATCAAGGTCATGTATTTATTGTTGTGCACATATTTGTTTTTCTTCCATTTCCTGTTGACTGGTTGCCATTTTTTCCAGTATGTCCGGAAGAGACATTCGTGATGTTTGTCAGCAAGCAGAACGATCATGGGCATCAAAGGTAAGAACAATTTTATTT
>JASCZI010090666.1:54076-77899 GCA_036250425.1 Stylosanthes scabra
CAAAGAATAGACCCACACCTACTTGTTGGAATGGTAGCCCAATATAACATGCTTTAATATGACGCTTTTCGTTTTGTTATTGGTCCTTCAATTTCCTCAAACCTATTTGCCACAAATAACAATTAACAACTTTAATATATATATATATTATATTATATTATGATTTGAATATAAATATATAAATTGTCAACTTAATAAACTATAATTAGTTTACAATGTGGGTAAGTCAATTCATGTTATTATAGCACAAAAAGTAAATACTCATGATAAACTTTGGGATAGTAGTATCATCAATCAAAATAATAACACCAAATTAAGCTTTGTCATATAGATATTAAATTAAGAGATCTATTTTTTTTTTCGAATGACTACACGAACAACACTTGTATAGAAAAGTTGCTTGGCTCCTTTAAGCCTCTTGTGAAAGTGTTTGTTACCATCTTTGGCTGTTCATAAGTTATACACTGTGTCATAATCATTGATTGATTTACCCAAAAAGGATTAGTAAATGTCGTTTTCAATTTTGGCACAAATCGGCAGTTGCTTTAACATTTGCGACCATGCTAAACTATTATAATGATTTTCCAATTATTGAGATTATAAAACCTAATTGGATATTTTAACAAATTTGCATCTGTATTTGCTATCAATTAATTTTATACATTATGAATTATACTAGTAATTTTATCAATTGTCAAATAATTTGTTTATATATTACTTTTTAAAATTTAATTTTAATACATGATTAATGAAAAATAAATAAATTTTATACATATGTTCAATTATATAACATATAAACAATAAAAATAATTTTAATTTTCATTAATCTCGTTACCATAAAAAATATATATAATTATATAATTGTATAAAACATACCTTCTCAATACATTATAATTAAACTATATTTTTTTTATTACTGATAAATTGTTAACAAATTATTGACACGTATAGTTACATAAAATTAAATTCTTATACGATTTAACATACATGATATATCAGTAAAGTATTTTGATACGATACCCACTCAAAATATGATGCTAAAGTAATAGCATAGATATAGTTACAAGTTAATATGACTCATTAATACAACTTAAGAGACTTAATCATTAATTTTCAAATTTTAGATATTAAAGTGAGCCTCCCTCGCCTATATCTAATTTGAGAGATTAAAACCAACCTAAAATTATTCGAATACGGTAACTGTTTCCAGTTTCCACCCCATTCTTCTTCTTCTGTTCTTAAGATGGGTAATGGGTGGTTCATTTCATTCTTCCTACTATTTATTTTTGGGTGCAAATCCTTATCCTCTACGGTAATTAATTTAATTCCAAATTAAATTAAAGCATTTCTTTTCTTTTCTTTTTTCTTTTTTGAATGTCAATCAAGCAGGTGTCTGTAGACGTGACTTAAAGTAAGAGAATAGCGAAAATGAACAAAAGAGATAAAATCAGAAAAAATGAAAAAGAAGAAGAAAAAAGCTTGCTTGGTAGAGGGCTATGGTAGCTAGGGTTTATGTCCCCTCAAATGCCCCCACCATCACCACTCACCAGTGACGTCTCTCAACTTTGCGTTGCTTTTTCTTCTTACGCTCTTGTGACGGATTCGCGTACAAACCCCCCTTTCCAACCCTAACCCTAACCCTAACTCTAACCCTAACTAACCAATACCCTTTTAACTTCCCAGCCATGTGCCCAACACTACTCTACACATGCCTCATTATTCTTATTTATTGATTATCTCAAATTATTATAAGTATCTTTGGTTCCAATTAGACAGCAAAATTATATAATAGAATTTCTTTCTTGGTTTTCTTATAATCTTTTAAATAATTCACATATAATATAATGCATTATATACCTATTAGGCTATTATATATAGGCATCATATGTCAAATATCTTAAACTCATCATCAAATAATTACTAAATTTAAACCAACATATATACATGCTACTTGATAATAAGTGGTATCTTTGCTTTTCCAATAAATCTAAGTCATTTTTTCTTATCTTTATCTATAGTAGTTTCATTCAATAATATGTGTAGTTAGATTAGATTAAATGTGTTTTAATTTTATTTATTTGTACCCTTATTCCCTATAATATATATTATTAAGCACACCTAATTGGTAAACTATTTAATTGGCGGTGTGAAGTTAAGGGGGAAAAAAAAAACCAATGGCACTCATGACTATTGTCTGCCGTAAATAATTGTGTAGATGTTAATTTCATTTCTAATATTATCATCGAATTCGAAATTTTTTAGAATAGAAGAGGTGATAATGTTATATGAGTTATGGTTTATCAATATTATATTTTTATTTTAAATATTTTATTATATTTTTATATTTTAGTCAATACTATTTTTTTTTCCAGAAATGTCTATTTTCTCTCTCATTACTTACTTCTAGATAATATAACAAGTAATTGTAGTGCTAGTTACAAATATAATAGTAAGAAAAATAAAATAATAAATGAAAAATATGTTTGAAAGAAAAAATAATAAAATAAAATATTTGAGACAAAAAGATAACATTTTAAATGTTAAAAATAAGATTAAAATTTAATCCAAATATTTAAAACTAAAGTAATATTTTATTTAAGTTTTTTATTTATAATTTTTTTCTTTTATTTTTTTTGTTACAATTGTGTGCCTGTCTATAAATGTAAAAATACATTGAGATAGAATCAAGAGCTCAATTATTCATATCCCATACGCTGTATACACTATATTCGTTTCATATTATTATTAATATAAATCGTATATTCTTTAAGGCAAAGTGGTTGGTTATTGTTAAATTATAGAAATTAGTTTTGTGGAAGCTAGATAGGTTCACTTCACAGTTGTTAAATCAACCGGATTCTTAAATGAAGAGAGAATTCATGATCAATTCTGTACGAAAAATATCTGTCAGGAGATTTAGGACCCACTGATTGGATTGATCGTCGAGAGGTAATTTCATGTGTGTGTATGTGAATTGTGAAGATCACAAACAACTATTACTACTTCATTTGTCTCTACTCTCTCTACTATCTTTTCTATTCTCTCTCTCCCTTTATTTTGTTACCGCAAACAAGTTATCGCAACATGCACAAGCTTCACTAATAATAACTAAGATTTCCCGTGCCCAAAAAAGTGCCATAATTATTATTTAATCAAATTAACTAATTAGAAGAATATATAGTTATTATTATTTATTACACGCGTGTGCTTAATTCAATCATTGAAATTTAATCTCCACGAAGTCTCATGTTCAATTAGAGCGTGCTGTTGGCGAATCAATGAATGATATGATGAGTAGGGTTAACTTTATTTCCTAGTCTTCCATTTTTACGCAAATGAAACTATAAAAAGGTATGGTATTGGAGATTTGGAGTTCGGTTCACATCCAAAAATAGGAAATCTTTCATTTATTTTATGATGTAAATTTTTTTTTATTTTCATTAAAGAAGGCATGTGGAGCCAAAGTCACCTCTAACCCTAACTACAATCAGAAAACAGGTAAAAATAAACTATATGAATTGGCTAACTTTAATCTAACAAGATTTTTATAATTAAATAATTTTAGGTTATTTTATCACATCAAATCTAACCAAATTATTTATCATATGTTAAATAGAAAATTATTCAATCACAAAAAAAATTAATTCGATATCAAATAAAAGTTTGTTTCGATGTTAATTTTGTATTATTTTACATTAAAAAATTTTTTATTTAACACAAAAATAAATAATTTGATTGTACTTGATTCGTAAAAAAAAATGGACATATAATAATATTACCGAAAATTTTAATTGGTTTTTAAAACACATAACAAATGTATTAAAAATTGATTTTTTAAAATTTTTTGTCATAAAAAATCAGTCATTTAATAAGCATAAGATACATGATTTATTAGTGGTTGAACTTGAAGCAATGCGTGTGGGCAATAATAAGTGATAGGAGAATGGTCCCTTCTGATCTTAAGTTTCCCGTCATTCTCAGGACCTGATTGATGATCAGAAACTCAGAACCTCAATTATGGAGGAAAAGTGTAGCTTTCATCAGGGGATATGTTATCATCATCAACAAAGAACTGCTCTTTGACTCATTGTGTATGTGAAACTACCCCTCAAAGGATCATATATTCCATATATATTGTGGTGTCAACCCTATCCAAAAATGGACATTTATACAAAAAAGACATATCATTTTTCTAAAAATATAAAGGTTTCATCATCAATTAATTCGTATTTATCAAGTTAATATATCTAGTTTAACATGATATATAACCCTTATCTTCAAATTGTGTTTATACTTATAAACATTTTTTTTAATATAAATGTACAAATGTACAAATAGTTCTGATCATCAATTATCTTCTTGCGTGTATATATAGTTGAAAACATCAAAGAGATTCCTTAATACAGTTACCATGAAGAAAATGAGTTTTCTTAATTAATACGTTGAAGTTCAATACAGTGCTAATATTAGCAATTTGACAAGATGGAAGTTCCTGGAGTTGTGAAATAGTTTTGTTAGAACGAAATTTTTGTCTATTAATATAAGTTGGCACATATGAATGATACATATGGCGGATGATGATACATGTTTCTTAATAATCTTTTCGTATTTAATTTTTCTTAAAAAATTGAATGTAATTTGCTTTTTTATTAAGAGGATTGCTCACTTTATTTTTATAATATCGAAAAAATTAGTCATTAAATTTTCGATCTAATAGATATCTTAATACGCATAGAAAGATTGAAAGTTTTGTATAAATTATAATGAAAAAAATATTAGTAGTTATAATTTAATAATTATATTTTATTTGTTTTTGACTTTTGTTTGATAGTTACATGTAAATACAATCATATGCTTTCTCTTATTTATACTTAAAATTTTAAAGAAGTAGTGAACAATTAATCTAATCAACAAATTAATTAAGAAATTAAAAATAAAAAGCGGGCAGCACTGTGTAATTAAAGAAGCTAAGCTGGGTATTGAGAAGCAAAGGTCCCATCAGTTCTGAGTGCAATCCATATTAGATAGCAGGAACCTCAGCTCAAACCTGATCTCTCATCTGATGATTTGCAATTTCGTTCTTTAATAAAACAGAAATTAAAGCCTTGATGTACGGAAGATGTCGTAATTGTTCCATAATAATTGATTTCAATTTTGAATGGAAATGAAAATGTACAATATTGATTAATTAAATTAATTAATTAATTAATTAATTAATTAATGTCACGCTTGAGCAGCATATGGATATGATGGGATGGTTTGTTTTTGACAGGTTGCCACCGCCCACCGGGGTGGCCTGCGGCTGAGATGCTGTCACACAAAGTCCACCACATCATAATTACTATCTTTAAATTAACCATTTTTCCCCACCAAATCCATTTGTCGTTATCACACAATAAAAAATTTTATTATTATTATTATTATTATTATTATTATTATTATTATTATTTAATATAAGATATCCATTTTTTTAACATATATTTAAAGGTAATTTATTTTATACTTTATTAAACGTGAGCACATATAATATTTTGAAATAGAAATTAAAAATTATTGTGTGAATTTATTTCTTTTTACAAAAATAATTTATTAAATGTTAATTTAAGAAAAATCTTCCAATTCTTAAAAATATTAGTATTTTAATAGTTTTAACAATTGAGTAATGATAAAGAGTCATAATTCATAAGTTTAATTATAATTTATTATTTTAAAAAATTAAAGAATTTAAATATAAATGTTTTTAAAAAAGTATTAAAATGTAAAAATTTAAAAGTTTTTATTTAAAAGTTAAAAGGATAACTTTAAATTATTTTATATAATTAGAATTAATGACTAGAAATACTAGTGAAAGATGATGTTTATGTAATGTTTTAAAATTTTCACTTAATATTATACTAGTAACTTTATGAAATGCTTGAATTAAAATATATATATTTTGGGGAATAGAAAATATTAGAGCGGAAGTTCAGAATGTGTAAAGTATTTGTGTGGAGAATTGAAGCGTGGGAGCAATAAGAATAAAAGATGAAAAAATAGGTATATGGATAGACAGAAAAAATAAAATAAAATTTAGCAGCTGGAGCCTGGAGGGTGTGATTTGATTAACGGCAAGGTAGATGGATTGTGGAGAGATTCCTAGACAGCTGGTGTAGCTAGGTAGGTAGCATCCTACAAGTAATAAGTATACTATCATCTCAATAATCTGATAATTAAGGAAGTGATTATGAATTTATGATGATGAGGATTGAGGAATGGGTAAAGAGGGGGGACAATGGGAAGCGACAATTTGGAATGGAAGTGCTTTCAGTTTCACTACCGTATTTTTACGGTAACTGCTCATCCTACCTAGCTACTCTCTCATTTTTTATTTATCAATATTAAATATTAATTTGGATCCTCATCCACCAATAATAATAATTTCTAAGAAACCTATCTATGCTCCTGCATACTATCTTTGCTGTAACAGACATTCGGACTGTCCCACTTACTTTAATTTATTTTATTATTTCTTTTACATCACACGCGCCTTTTTATTGCATGGTAAAATATTTTCAAAAAAATTTTCACCATTAATTTGAATTAAAAAAATTATAAAAATATATATAAACGGTTATAGATTATCGATATACCGATATAATTAAAAACTTCCAATATTATCACATTATTAGTTTAAGTCAAGAACAATATCTCCTTAATTAATTAATTAATTAAAGTAACTGCCACTGGAGTTGAAGCTATAAGAAACCAGGTGGATATTTTCTTGTCTGCATACCTACCTTTTAGGGGGAGTGTGATTAATTAGTTAATTTTGTGAAAGATTAGTTGATTAATTAATTAATTAATGAGAAAAGTAAGTAAAGAATATTAATTAAATGAGTGGAGAGATTGCCATCAAAAAGAGAGAGAGAGAAGGAAGTTGATTCCGTGCGTGCCCCATAATAAAACCTATCTCTATCTCTATCTTCATTCGTGAGAGTAATGTGTAGGTAACTTGTTTTCATGTTCCTCCTCTTCATCCTCGATTTGATCGTTCTTTCTCTCTCTTTCCACTGCTATTGTTTTTTGTATGGCAGAAATAGCAGTGTATGATCAGTGCCAGTAGCATACAGAAGAAAAAAAAACAAGAGTTTTCATTGGGAAGGTAAATCTAAACCCCCCCTTTGTTTGCACCACTCAACCCCTGAACCTGAACCTGAAGCCTCCCTCTTTTGCCAATTTCTCTCTGTAATCTGTATTGCTTCCTTTCCATGTTTTCTTCTTCCTTCATTTCTATGAATTAAGCAGATAGATGCAACTACCTGCGTGAGTGAGTTAATGCTCAAGAAAAAACACATCCACCCATTTTCCAAAGGAAATCTCTGCAGGCTTTACCTCTTCTACATGTCACTGTACTCACACTGATAAGAGCAACAACTATCACTGTACACACTACTGTAGTACTATTCTCTTGTGCTTCTTCTTCTTCTGCCTTTAAGATTATTATTTCTGTAAGCAGCCTCATTCTTTTACCATAAAACCCGGGAGACCCCTCTATCCCAACATATAGAAGAGACAGAGAAAGAGAGAGAATAAGAGAATTAATTATTATTATTATTATGGAAGGTGAGGGAGGTAGCTCTAATGGTGGTGGTGGTGGTGGTTCTAATTGTTTGATGGGTGGTTTTGGAGAAAACAACAACAGTAGTAATAATAATAATAATAGTGGGTTATCTCCAATGATGATGATGCCTTTACTCACTTCCCATCATGCTTCTCATCATCCAACAACAACAAATCCTAATGATCTTATTCCTCAAACTCATCATCATCATCATCATAATATTTCTACTTCTAATAACATTGCAAACACTACTACTACTAGCTGTCTCTTCCTTCCCATGACCACTTCCACAAATAATCATCATAATAATAATACCAACACTTGTGCTTTCGTGCTTGACAACAATACTGCTACTACCACTGCTACTACTGGGTTAGGGTATTATTTCATGGACAACATCAACAATGGAAGCTCTTCTTCCTCTTCTCCTTCTTCTGCTGTCAAGGCCAAGATCATGGCCCATCCTCACTATCACCGCCTCTTGGCTGCTTACGTCAGTTGTCAAAAGGTTTCATTTTGACTCTAATAACTTCTTTGTATTATTGTATCTCAAAACAGACAAATATATTTTGGACTAATCACACTAGTACTTGAAAACGATGCCAAATTATTTTAATTTCTCCACAAACCTTTTTCATGTCAAAGTTTGGATCTGAGTTTTGTAGCAATTCTTAAATGAACTGTTTACTCTTTACTCTTTGTTTCAAATCATAATAAGGGAGAGAAGATCAAAGAAGAAGGAAAAAGGACTTAAGAAACTAAGAACCCTATTTGATATTTATTTTCTTTTTATTGCAGGTTGGAGCACCAGCTGAAGTGGTGGCAAGGTTAGAAGCAGCATGTGCATCTGCCATGTCAATGGCAGCAGCAGGAGACACATCAGCTTGCTTAGGTGAAGATCCAGCTCTGGATCAGTTCATGGAAGCTTACTGTGAGATGCTCACAAAGTACGAGCAAGAACTTTCAAAACCCTTAAAGGAAGCCATGATCTTCCTTCAAAGGATGGAGTCCCAGCTCAAGAATCTCACCATCTCTTCTTCTCGAGACCTTGGTGATCACTCCTCCTCCTATCTCTTTCTTAATTACACTTCTATTTTCTTAAAACATTCTTCAGATTTATTTATTAAATGCTATATTATTATTATTAATCCATGCATGTTCCTGATTAAACTAAAGTGGATGGAAATTTGAATAGTCTACTTTCACTTTACCTTTTCAGCTTTAATTATGATCTTTTTGCTTGAACGTTTTGGTGACGTTATCCCTCTGAATAATGATGTAATTGTTTTAATTTAATTTAATTTTATTTTCTTCCCTTTTTTTTTTATTTATTTCTTTGTTCAAGACTCAAGACCTTCAAAAATTACTACATACTAAGCAAAAGGTGCCTTTGCTCGAAACGTGTTTTATTCTCCCTGATGTGTTGTGTGATTCTCTCTTTGTTCTCGGTGTTGGTGCATTGAATGAACTTTTGTTTGTATGTTTGCTAATTCTTCTTCATTCATTCATTCCTGTGTGCATGATATTGACATGTTTTCAGGTAATGGTTTTTGGGAAATATAAGAGAGTTTTTTGTCCATGTATTTTCCCCATTTGATGTGTGCAGACATGTTCAGTTTTTCTGGTTTTGCATCTTTATTTGAATTGTGAAAAGATTCTATATTCTCTATATATACTTCATCGAGGAGGAACAGCCAACTAGTCCGTGAATTTAGGGCTTTTTTTTAAACTAAATATAAAAACCTAGGGGTTAGGGTTTCTTGTTTCTTCTCAATTTGGTGTCTATAAGGAGTCGTAATAGCCAGGTTTTACAGTTGGCAAAACGGTACATAAACTTCTCTCTTACTGCAAATGCAAAATCATAGAGTTCATAGGTCCAGAAGCAATTCAGGTAATATAAATATAAATAATATAAAGAATTGTAATAGTCAGGAAAGCGGTTTAAGTGTTTCCTGGTATAAGGTGTTTCAGTATTTTTATTCGTTGATCTTAAATTGATTTAAATTATAAAATATTTTCTAATAATTAAGATCAACGGCTAAAAATATGAGAACACTTAATACCATGTAACACCTTATTCGTTTCCGAACTTATATATAAAGCACCAAAAAATATTTATAATATATAAATTTTTTCTTCACTAAAGAGAGGCATCTTAGATATAAAAACCATCAATCATGAAGTTTCTATGTTGTAATGTAGTAGTTGTTATGGTAGATTTGAAATTTTAATTTTTTTTTTTCCAAAGGTCATGCATCAACTTTATTATGAGATTAGAATATATTTATGTCTAATTAATGTATGTATATGATTTCTCAACTAGTGTGACTATAGGTATATATGGTATTATTGCATTGCAATATAACTATATATTCTGCGTATATTTGTGTCTGCGGGTGCAGATACATATTCTCATGCTTGTATAGTACATGTCCATGATGTTAAATATGATAGTGATTTATTTGCACAACACTGTCAAATCTAAATAGTGTTCATGGATGGTTGAGAATATACAATTGAATGTGACAACCATTAATAATATATACTATAGTCAAATTTTGCTGCTATAGTGTTGATATGAGTGATGACTAAATAATATATATGAAGAAAAAAATATATGTAGGAGGTTATAGCATATATGCTGGCTTCTATATGTCAACAAGACTAAGCTTTTTGCTGAATCAATGTTTTCTCAAGCTTCCTACTATGATGGGCCAAAATAAGTATATATATAATGTCTTTCTTGTAAAGCCTGAAATATTCTATTTTTGGAGAGAAACACAACAGTGTATTCTTACTACTTTAGCTGCTTTTGTGGTTTATGATAATATGTTAGCCTTTTAATGATTTTGTTCTATTATCTCTTGCTTAAATTCAACTGTGGAGTGTCCTTGAAAGTCATCATCCAAAAACAGATTTATTTTCATCTTCCATAGTTAATTACATGCTTCATTTGGTTGTGTTCAGTGAATGTCTTAGAGACAAAATAGATAAAAGGCAAAGCAAAAAGCTTTCATGTTTCTCCCTATCTCTGACCTACTAACTAACTCATGTAATTGGGTACGCAAAATAACTGTTCAATTTGTAATTTGTTAATATTCTGAGGATGTTGTTAATTTCTTCCTATTGTTTAAGAGAAAGTATCCATAACCAAAAAAAAATAGCTAATAATCAGTATATGAAACCTAAAGAAATAAAAAATTAAATTTAAATTGTTGGCTGAATTTTTATTGGTTATTTAACATTATTGATGTTTTAATTATTGCTATTCAAAATCTTCAATTACTGACTAATTAACCTCAATGATGAAAGAATCTTTTTATGAAGTTGTTGCAAATTAGAATAAGACTACCCTTTGACGTACCTAGGGCTCATGTGTAATAATAAAGTAGCCCTTGATTAAAGTGTGTAAAGTGTGTGTTGCTATATATTTGAAATAATGGAGGCACTTATAATAAGCCTTGAAAGACAGCTACTAGACTCATTTATTACCCTAATTTATTGATTTTTTATTTGTAGTAATCATTATTTAAATTTTTTTCTAATTTGCTACTTGAACTGTGTTTTTTTAGAAAAAAGCAATTCTTATTATGTCTCATGTGTTTCCCTTCCTTTTCCCCAGGAAGATGCTGTCATGTGTAAAATCATGGGTAATGTTGAATATATGATGTTACAAAATTGTGAAAAAATGATTGAGAATGATTGAGTATATGTGTAATAAAACCTTTTGCACTATAGATCGACAGAATTTTGTGTTGTAGAAAATAGTTATAGTGATTATTTAACATGAAATATATGTATAGTGCTAATAATACATAATTGAATTATTGTTGATAAATGATATTAGGTAGCAACGAGGCAATTGATAGGAACAATGGATCATCTGAAGAAGATGTTGATCTGCAAAGCCTAATAGATCCTCAGGCAGAGGACAGGGAATTGAAGGGTCAGCTTCTTCGCAAGTACAGCGGCTACCTGGGCAGCCTGAAGCAAGAGTTCATGAAGAAGAGGAAGAAAGGGAAGCTTCCCAAAGAAGCAAGGCAACAATTACTTGAATGGTGGGGCAGACATTACAAATGGCCTTACCCTTCTGTATGTCCATCTATCTATCTCTTAATTTCCCACCTCTTCATTTAATTTGATAAGAAGAATTCTCATCATGATATATATATTGTGGAATTATTATTGTAGGAATCACAGAAGCTGGCACTAGCAGAATCCACTGGTTTGGATCAGAAGCAGATTAACAATTGGTTTATTAATCAGAGGAAACGTCACTGGAAGCCTTCAGAGGACATGCAATTTGTGGTGGTGGATCCAACCCATCCACACTATTACATGGATAATGTTCTTGCCAATCCATTTTCAATGGATCTCCCATCCAACACAATGCTCTAGAAAAAAATATTAGTTATGTCCTTCAGCTGCTTTATTAATTATATCTAATTTATTAATTAATTAATTGTAAGGCAGTCATAAGCTTGTGTGATCACTTTATTAATTAAAACCTTAATTATATATATATATCATGTATTTATTTATTATTATTACTTATTATTTGTGTGTAATTAGTAGAGATTAAGCACTATTCTATGACATCATCAAGATTTATATACAGTATATATAATTAGCAGTTCTCAATTCTCATGCTAGCTAGCTAGCTGCTGCTTCGTTTTTGGATGGCACTTTATGTGAGGTCGGGTCGCGTCTAGTGAATGTCAAACTTGTGATGAATGATGATATTATTAAAATTATTATATAGTTTGACATGTTCAATGTTTAACTAAAATGTGATTCAATTTTAAAGTGATAACTTAATGTATTTATTTTTTATTTTTAATTATGCTAAGTGACTAATAAAAATTTAGTTAAATTGGATATTTTATATTTTTAGGTTTCGAATGTTATATCTTTAAGAAAATACAAAGCTGGCTTGATAGTTAATAGTTATTTTAGGTTTCGAATGTTTTATAACTTTTGTTTTGGATGTTTTATTTTTTATTGATTAAAAAATTATTGGTTATTTATATTTTTTCACCTATTTTTTATTAAGTTAATTTATGAATAAATAAATTAAAATTTTTAAAAAATAATATTAATTTATTTTTTTGGTTAAAAAAAAATTAATAAGTCAAGCTATTGATTGTTGAGTATTATTCTCAATCCAATAAAACCAGTGGTCACCATCAGAAACCAGAAATTGAACCCACATTAGTTTGGAGTAAAATCGGGCCAACTAATTTTGGGCTGCCGTCCACAAGGCCCACACTTCTTTTTTTACCAAAACCCAACCATCGGGACCCAAAAAAAAACTGAGAAACCCCCTAAACCGTTGTTTCCTCCTCTGTTTTTACTGCGGAATCTCTGGCTCCTCCACCGTTATTTTTTCAATTTGCTGTTATTTTTTCAAAAGAATCATTTCCTCCTCTGTTCTTACTGCGGAATCTCTGGTGACTTCTTCTTGCTGCCATTTGAATCATAGATTATATGCAGAGCAACTATGGCGGGCTTTATCTCCAAAAGGTTGCTGCGATCGCTTGGTACTGTGCATTCAGTAGTTCGACCTTCATCTAACGCTGCTAAGTTCGCCTCTTCTCATAGATCACACGGTACATTATTTTTTCTGCAAAGAATAAAAAATGTTAACTTTCATAGGATTTATGGTAATTTTTGTTGAAAATAATTGTTTTTACCGCAGGTACTTGCAGTAGTTTATACGGTGAAGGAAATTTTTCTGCAGAACTTTGTGGCTTTCTTTTGGTAATTTGTCACTGAATGAGTGTTTGATCATTGAACCTTCTATAGTTCTATTTATACTGGTTGTTTATTGATTGCATTGTTTGATAATTTTGTTTAGTGAATTTAAATTTAGGCCAGGTCAATGATTCGACGGTTTTCTACAACTATTTTGACTCCTGGAGCTGATGAAGGTGCATTTCCATCTGAATTGTTGTCCACAAAGGCTGTGGTAGCAACACCTGACCGTACTATAGGTATGATGATATGGTGCTATATTATTGTAGTATCTGTTTTTGGATTATTGATGTGTATATGAGATAAGTTTTATTGTCCACTCTGCAGAAGCAGAATTGACTGAATGTAGTTCATTATGTGTTAGATGACAAGTATAGTTATGGTATAGTTAATTGTAGGAGATTCCAACTATAATTAGTTGTTGATTATTTTAGTTACACCAATTTGGTGAAGTTTCTGTTAATGCCAGGTTGGCAATTAGTTGGTTAAGTTAAGAGTATTAGGAATAGTATAAGTACTCTTGTAACAGCTGTAATTAGACTCAGATTCATTCTTACTGAGATGAATGAAATTTACATTCTCTCTAAATGTTCAAACTCCTCTCTCTGTTTTCTCCACCACGCTCCAGAGCATGCATTTTCACATGGTGCGGTGAGCGTGGAGGAGCTTTGATGATCAGAGCATTGTTGATGTGTTGAACGGATGAATCGGTTTCAATCAAGCTTCTTTTCTTACATTTCTCTTCTTCTCTCTCCCTTTCTGACCTAATCAATTTCTTACATTTTCTCATCTTTTTTCTCTCGTTCACAATCAAACTCAAATGACAGAGTTGATGAGAGTTGCTTCAATCCTTGTGATTTCTTGCATCAGAACAAGCGATTGAAGGCTCCGATCACGAGATTGATTGTGGAAGATCCTGAATCTGCATTCTCTTCTTTGATTCAGTCGATTTCTTACGGAACAATTGATGGATACTCCTAATCCAGATGATCAAGGTTTCACTACTACTGATCTGCAGAATCTAGCGAGGTTGATGAATCAACTAGCGGCGGTGCAGACGCAAGTGAATCAAACATCAAGAACAAGCACGAGCTTGTTACAAGATCCGTCAAGTCCATATTACTTGCATCCTGGAGAGAATCCAGGTAACTCACTCACAACAAATCCACTTACTGTTCTAAACTATCATTCTTGGTCCCGATCGGTGAGATTATCCCTAAAATCTAAGAACAAGCTTAGGTTTATTGACGTTACCTTGCCAAAACCTGATGATTCTGATAGTTCCTTTGAGGCATGGGATAGGTGTAATACTATAGTGCTGTCTTGGTTGCATGCATCTATAAGTAATGAAATTCTGCACAGTGTTCTATGGTGCGATTTGGCTTATGATCTATGGGAAGATCTGAAGCACCGGTTTTATCAAGGTGATTTGTTCAGAGTGGCTGAATTAGAGGAAGAGATTTTTGCTACAAAACAAGGGGATACTTCAATTACAGCATATTACACAAAACTCAAAGCACTATGGGAAGAAATGGATGAATTCCAGCCAATACCAGTTTGTGATTGTGTTGGTGTGTGTTCTTGTACAGCTGGAACCATGAGGAAATATAGAGATCAGAGTCATGTGGTTAGATTACTCAGGGGTCTTAATTATGAATATGCTACAGTTAGGTCTCAGATCATGCTTATCAAACCTCTACCAAGTGTTAGTGCTGTATTTTCTTTGTTGTTGAAATAGGAAAGACAAATGAATCATTCTAGCTCAGGAGATAATGGAAGAGGACTGGTGAATGCTACCAGCTACTATGAGGCATCTTCTGGAAACAAATTTACTGACACTAGAGGAAGAGGGAGAGGTAGAGATACTCGTAGAAGAGGAGGAAGAGGACAAGGAAAGAAATGCTCCCACTGTGGAAGAACAGAGCATTTGGTAGACACTTGCTATCATAAACATGGGTTTCCTCCTCACTACAAACACAAGACTTATCTGAAACCAATCAATAGCATATGTACTGACAGTGATACGAGGCAAGTCAGTGATCAAGGTTTGGAGAGCCGCAATAACTTTGATTTCTTATTTTCTAAGGAGCAGAAACAAGCATTGCTTGATCTGCTACAGCATCGTCCTAACAAGACTGTTCAAAACTTAAATCTGGTGACTGAGGTGCAAGCACCCTCAGCAAGTATCTTCCAGATTTTATCAATTTTTAGACAACAATTGAGTCAGTCTGATTGGATTTTAGATTCCAGTGCAACAGCACATGTTACTTGTTCACTAAAATATTTTCAAACATATCAACGGACAAATCCAATCACACTTCAATTACCAGATGGTTCTAAGATTGTTGCTACCATACGTGGTACAATCTATTTTTCAAATGATTTTTACATTACAAATGTTCTATATGTTCCATCTTTCACTTTTAATTTGATTTTCATTTCCAAAGCCACAAATGCTCTTCCCTATCGATTTTTATTTGATGATATAAATTGTGAGATTCAGGACAAGAAGACTATGAAGATGATTGGCACTGCTAAACTTGTAGCAGGACTTTATATCTTGAAAAATCCCATCATTCATACACTACACTCACACATAAGGCAGATACACAAACATCAAGCACATAATTCTGTTCATGTACTCACAAAATCTTCAGAAACAGCGGCACTTTGGCATAGTAGGCTAGGACACATTTCTGATAATCGAATAAAAGTCATGGCAAATAGTTATGGTTTTTTTAAATTTAACATGAAATATGCACCATGTGAATCTTGTCATTTGGCTAAACAGAAGAGGCTTCTCTTCCCCAATAGTCAGAATAGATCTGAAAACTGTTTTGATTTGATACACATTGATATTTGGGGACCTTTAGCAATCAACTCAGTTGAGAGCTATAGATACTTTCTATCCATTGTGGATGACCACAGCAGATTCACTTGGGCATATTTCATGAAGAATAAATCTGAAGTAGGATCTTTAGTCCCTAAGTTTGTACAACTCATAGAAACTCAATTTCAGAGAGTAATAAAATGTATTCGCACAGATAATGGAAAGAAATTTTATCTCAAATCGTTTTTTGATTCTAAAGGGATCATACATCAAACTAGTTGTGTGGAGAGTCCACAATAGAATGGAGTTGTGGAAAAGAAGCATCAGGATATGCTCAACATGACTAGGGCACTGTTATTTCAGAGCAATTTACCAAAAACTTTTTAGACATTTGCACTAGCTCATGCTTTACATATCCTGAACAGAGTACCAACAAGTCCATTACAGACCAAAAGTCCTTGTGAGATGCTTTATCAAACTTTACCAACAATCTCTCATCTAAGGACATTTGGGTGTTTGGCATTTGCTTCAACATTAAGCAATCATCGGACAAAATTAGCACCAAGAGCAAGAAAATCTGTCTTCTTAGGTTTTAAAACTCATACAAAAGGTTTTCTTCTCTTGGATCTTTCCATAAATCAGATTTTTGTTTCTAGAGATGTAATCTTTTATGAAACATATTTTCCTTTTGCACACACAACTGATTTAGCAAAAATGAATTTAGAACCCCTACCAATTTATTCTTCTCCTAATCTGGTTGACACTGATATTGTGCAAAAGCATGATGTTCAATTTGCTCATTCTGATTTAGAAAATGCAGATGTGCCTATTGCTATGCCACCGGAATCACTCAGTACACAGTCACTATCCCCTAACTCTAACATCGATCATGCATCTCATACATCACAAACATCTTTACATGACGCATATCATAACACTGCATCTTCTACACCAATTAGACGTTCCACTAGAGTTAGGAGACCTCCCACTCATTTACAATCTTACCATTGCATGACAGTTTTATCCAATTCTTCAAATTCATGCATTACCAATACATCTTCTCTTAAATATCCTCTCTCACAATATGTATCTTTTGACAATTTATCACCTACACAAAGAGCCTTGTCCCTGGCAGTTGATACCTTCATAGAACCAACAAGTTTCGAACAGGCTATTCAGCATGATTGCTGGAAACAGGCAATCCATGATGAACTTCTAGCCTTAGAAAGCAATAAAACATAGATTATTACTTCTCTTCCAAAAGGGAAGCATGTTGTTGGATGCAAATGGGTTTTCAAAACAAAATTGAAACCCGATGGAACAGTGGACAGGTACAAAGCACGACTAGTAGCCAAAGGCTATACTCAAATGCCTAGGTTTGACTATTTTGATACATTCAGCCCGGTTATGAAGATGTCTACATTTCAAGTACTTTTGGCTCTTGCAGCTCAGAAAGGCTAGTTTCTCCACCAGCTTGATGTTAACACAGCCTTTCTCCATGGTGATTTACCTGAGATTGTGTATATGAAGCTCCCCCTGGACTTTCGGCTCCACCCAACAGCATTTGCAAGCTTGAGCGCTCCTTATATGGGCTCAAACAGGCCAGTCGCCAGTGGAATCATAAGCTTTGCTCCGTCCTAAAAGCTAGTGGTTATTTCCAGTCAAAGGCTGACCATTCCTTGTTTACTAAAGGCAATGCTTCTGCCTTTACAGCTATCTTGGTATATGTTGACGATCTGGTACTAGCAGGGAATGACATGGGTGAAATTAATCGAGTTAAAGCTCTATTGGATGCAAAATTCAAAATCAAGGACATTGGACCCTTGAAGTATTTCCTTGGCTTTGAAATTGCTAGAAGCCGAGAGGGTATCTTGCTATATCAAAGGAAATATGCAACGGATTTGTTGCATGAATTTGGAGTCACCAATGCTAAGCCTGCCGCCACACCTATGGAATACACTTCACATCTCTCAAAATCAACAGGTGCTCCTCTACCAGATTTAACTTCATATCGCAGGCTTATAGGGAGGCTGTTGTATTTGACCAATACACGTCCTGACATAAGTTTTGCTGTCAATAAACTTAGTCAGTATCTTGATTGTGCTACAGATACTCATTTCAAAGCTGGCTTGAGAGTATTGAAGTATGTAAAACGAGCCCCAGCTAAAGGAGTGTTATTCTCAGCGAGTAATGATTTGTCTCTCACTGAGTATTCCGATTCAGACTGGGGTACATTCCAAATACAAGGCGATCCGTGTCTGGGTTCTGTTTCTTTTTAGGATCATCCATAGTGTCTTGCAAGAGTAGAAAGCAGCAAGTAGTGGCTAAATCTTCAGCAGAGGCAGAATATAGAGCCCTTGCATTGGCTACTTGTGAGGGGCGATGGCTAACATATATCCTGAAGGATTTACAGGTTGTTCTTAACAAACCAATCACCTTGTTAATCAGTCTACTATCCATATTGCTTCGAATCCGGTTTTTCATGAACGGACGAAGCACATTGAAATTGATTGCCACGCAGTTCGTGATCGGGTGCAAGATGGCTCTTCAATTGAGCAAGTTGCAGATATATTAACTAAGAGCTTAGCTCCTGGTCCATTCACAAAGATACATGGCAAGCTTGGCATGCTTGACATCCACATTCCAAGCTTGAGGGAGGCTGTTAGATGACAAGTATAGTTATGGTATAGTTAATTGTAGGAGATTCCAACTATAATTAGTTGCTGATTATTTTAGTTACACCAATTTGGTGAAGTTTCTGTTAATGCCAGGTTGGCAATTAGTTGGTTAAGAGTATTAGGAATAGTATAAGTACTCTTGTAACAGCTGTAATTAGACTCAAATTCATTCTTACTGAGATGAATGAAATTTACATTCTCTCTAAATGTTCAAACTCCTCTCTCTGTCTTCTCCACCACCCTCTAGAGCATGCATTTTCACATTATGATGTAGGGCTTTGTCAAGATCTTTTAATTCCAATGACCAACTTTCATAATGAAGACAAGGGTTCCATAGTTTTAGCCGGAGATGTTTTTGATGTGCCTGTTAGGAAGGATATTATTCATCGTGTTGTTCGATGGCAGCTCGCGAAACGGCAATAGGTACTTACTGCATAATGTTTTTTAATATAAAGCTAGTTACAAATTGGACACTTTTTGTGTGTGATTGTTGAGCATCGTGACCATACCCATAGAGAATTAAAATAGAGAAGTAGGAAAGAACAATAATACAATCACAACACAATAGAATTAACGTGAAACCTAGAAACAAGGAAAAATCACGGTCGTTGCCAAGAAAATATTATAGAAAAAGAATTACACCAAACACCACAATATTTTCTACTTCGGCACCAAGCATTTCCACGAATTTAAAAGTCATACAATGTGTATTGACTTGATACATTTAAAACTTTTATAGCATAAAGGCCCACCCACATTTCTTACATCAAGCGATGTGGGACTTCTTATACACACTATTTCAATCAAACCCAACAGTGATCCAGAGGTGTATACAGTACTGGCTTTTTTTTTGGAGAATCATGGGGTTTTCTTAAGGGTTTATCATCTATATCTGTTTCTACTCACTTAGTTTAGAAGTTTATTTTTTGTAGTGTTTTGATTTACTTGTTCCAGCTTGAAAAGTAATTCAAGGGTTGTTAAAAGTTCCTATTTACAAGTTATTGATTTCATTTGGAATAGGATAACTTTTTTTTTTTGTCTTCCCTTAGGTGTTCAACACTTAGTTTTCAAGGGTTTTAGGGATATAATTTATTTCATTGTAGCATGAAATGAAATCACTATCTGGGAAAACATTTCATGAGATTGTTCTGTTAATCTGTTTATGCTAATTGACTGAATCAAAATGGAACACACTCAACAAAAACTATCAGTGAGGTCAGCGGGACCGGGAAAAAACCTTGGCCGCAAAAGGCACCTGGCAGAGCAAGGCATGGAACATTGCGTGGAGCTCAGGTAGTGAAGCACTCTGCTCGTTGATTTACCACTAGTCTTCATCCCTTCTGCTGGTGTCATTTCTATGTTTGGAAGCTAGAATTAAATACCTTACTGGAATGCAACAGTTTAGGGGAGGCGAAACTAAGCACGGGCCTAAGCCCCGAAGCCATGCTTTCAAACTGAATAAGAAGGTTCGCCGTCCTGAAGATTGCACTGTCAGCCCGTGTTGCCGAAGGAAAGGCAGGTCTTTACATTGTTATGCTTCCCTTTCTTAATGTAACAGTGCTAGGTAACCAACAAAAATCAGTCAATATCAGCCAACAACTTAAATTGGATGTTCTATTTCTTTAGGTATCATATGTTTCCCTTTCTTGCCTTTGTCATTTTACCTGGTCCATTCTTTGTTGCTAATTGGTTGGAAGGATGACATTCATGCAGCTCATTGTGTTTGACGACCTGGAGGTTCCCACGCATAAAACGAAGAACATCGTGAGTTATTACAATCAAATGGAGAACACCAAGAAAGTTTTGCTAGTAGATGGAGGTCCCATAGATGAAAAGTTGAAATTAGCTACACAAAATCTACATTATGTTAACGTACTTCCCTCCATTGTAAGTTTCATTTCTACTCTTGATTTTTATATCATAGTCTACTTGGAAGGGATAACTTTTAACACTTACCTATTTTTTATTTCTCTTGGGTTGAACAAATTATTAATAATGATTGCTTTCATGGCATTTATTTGTGTTCCTCTGCTTAAGTATATATTCTGATATGTTTTTACAGGGCTTGAATGTGTACAGCATCTTGCTGCATGACACATTGGTTATGTCGCGAGATGCTGTGAACAGTATTGTTCAGCGTATGCACACTCCAATAAATCGTTGAGGCAGTAACTATTTTTTTGTGCTTGGCTAAATTTTCTTGGAATTCAAGAATGGTATCCGGTGCCCTTCATTTCTTTTTTAACAACATAGAGATCCCATGATAGTAGCTTCTGTTAAAATTATTAGTCTAGGCAAGTTACAGCCATTTTACCTTTACTGAAATTTGGATGTTAAGAACTTGATGGGCGAATTTTGATTTTCAAGTCATCATGTTTTTCATGATTGAAAATAAATTTCTAGCTTTCAAGTGCTAATATGCTCATGGATTTGATCAAATATGTACAATCAGTTGTTTATTGTATTGGAGGTTATACATAGAAAGTATTTATACACGTGTAACTGAAATAGAAAGATATAGTTAAAAGTTAGTTAGGAAGCAGTTACAATTATTAATAACAACTAACAACTAAAATGAATTATATTTTGATGGTCCTGATAGAAAAAGACGAAGAAGTTACCTAAGACTTTGGAAAATTTACAGATTGTTAATATAATTATTTAGATGGTCTGTGGGAAATGATTTATCTTGTAAAGCCTGATAATTATTTATGTATTTTTCAAAACTTTAATGATTCTGAAAATTTTATCCATTTTGATAACAAAATCCAATGCCACTACGTATTAAATTCCACCGACACAAACATAAAGTTGAAATAATTCAAGCAGCAAAACGCCAATGTCATTCTAAATGAGAACAAATAAGAAAGTGAAAGGAACTTGGTGTGATGTGGACCCCTTAATGTGCATGGATCCAACTCATATACAAACATAATCCACTCTAATTTGTAGGATCCATCATGTCACCATCTGTTGTAATTATTATTCCATTCAGTGCTTGCCAACAAAGCTTAATAATAAGCTAACAAAAATTGTTGTGGTACCACTTAGCATAAATAAACAGGAATTAATCACTTTAATTAAAATGCATTATATTACACCATGTCATGTTAATAATATACATCTTATTTTTTCGAATATTAAATGGCGTGTGAAAAAATTTCCAACACCTGTAACTAATTACAAACATCTTGAATCTGTTCTGCTATATATCTTATAACATCTTCATGATGATCTCTAACTCTTCCTTGTGTTTCATAATGTTCTTATTTTCCCTGGAAAAACTGCAACACTTTACACAAAATTGCATTAAGATTAGATGGTCAAATACATACTTAAAAAGACATATCTATGGCCTCATGTTCCGGGGTCCTGTGACCAAAACCAGATTCATCACTTGGTCTTCGTTTAACCACACTTGCTCTTTGCACTAGCCGTACCAATGCTTGCACCACCTCCGACATGGGAGGTCGAAATTCAGGTTCAGGCTGCACAAATTATCAAGTTAGTTGAGGTATAACTATTGAAGTACAATGAGGGCAACCCCAGACTAATGTAGATGAAAGATATATTGATTATGATCACATCCCCAAGACTGTTCATTTACCTGGACACAAAGTGCAATTATATCAGCAAAGCGCGAAAGCGACTTCGCAGGATACATGCCGTTCAAAGCAGGATCAACCATTTTGGCTAAAGCGTCTATGTCGTGGAGCTGGGGTGTAGCCCACCTCACAAGGGACTGCTCTGATCTAACCCGTGAACTGTTGAAGTTGCAAATGAATGTAAGAATCCATACAAAAATAGAAGCTCATAAACACAGGCAAATGTTGAGATAGGCTCACCTGTCAAGCGGCTTCCGACCAGTCAGTAGTTCCAGCATGACAACTCCAAAGCTGTAGACATCACTTTTTACTGTATATACTCCTGATAATGCAAACTCAGGAGCGCTATAACCAAACGAACCGACCATCTGAGTTGAAACCTGTTAAAAGCAAAGTTGATGATAATTCCCATTGAAATGTGATTACAGAAGAAATAAATAAGAAATCATCTTTCACAAACCTGCCGCTCAGTGTTTGGTGTTAGAGCAGCTAAACCACAATCAGACAGGTGAGGATTGAGCTCTTCATCGAGTAATATGTTTGCAGATTTGAAATTTCTATGTACAACAGAAGGCAAGCACACTTCATGCAAGTACCTGATAGACAAAGCATAAAATTCGACAAAAGAAATTAGCCCGAATGTGATCTGATAGCCAGAGCCTATAACAAACTTAATGATTCATTTAAACATTATACATACTCTAAAGCCCGGGCTGTGCCAAGTGCTATGCGTACACGGGCATTCCAAGACAAAGCCTTACTACTATCTTCAGCAAAATGTAGCATGTCATGTAGATTTCCGCTTCCTATGTACTCATAAACTAGAAGGCGTTGGCCATGCTCCGCACAATATCCAGCCAGTGTAACAATGTTTGGGTGCCGCAACCTTGACATATTTGAAACAGCTTCAAGAAAATTGTCTTCCTCCTGTAGTGACAATGCTGAGTTGTCGATCTTCTTAATGGCCATGATCTAAATAAAAACAAAACTTCAAACTATTAGAATTACAATGAACATAAATTTTAGGTTTAATAAAAATAATAATGATAATTATAAAAACAAAACTAAACTTCTCCCATGTTCATTTCCCACAGTGAATAAAAAAATGAAAGATTCAGGAAGGCCCCTAAAATGCCAATAGGGTTGCAGATAAGAAATGTGAATCTATTACCTTCCCATTTGGAAATTCAGCCCTATAAACTCGACCAAGAGAACCTTCACCAATAATATTTTCTTGACTAAAACTATTTGTTGCACTTTGGAGAGAAGCAACTGTGTATGATGTGGAAGTTACAGGGGACTTCATCTGCTTTATAGATCCACTTTTTGCAGGCGCCCTCTCGACCACAACATTCT
>JASCZI010090666.1:85514-98930 GCA_036250425.1 Stylosanthes scabra
ATAGGGACTTAAGGATGACCCTTGGTGTAATCCAATCCCGATAGAAAATTCCTCTGTCACACCACCTTGCGTCTTCACACTAATTGTAATATGTGACAAGATGATAATATGGCACATGACTTTGCAAATGGCATGACCGGGTTATATAAGCATAAGTCAAATATATTTCTCATCAATGTTGATGACTCAATTTGATATTCAGATTCAATCTATCACGGATTATGGAACAAGCAACGTACACTCGAGGAAGGCTTAATAAATGACTTTGTTATATTACATGTATTAAAAAAAACCAACCATTAATTATTTATTTATTTATTTAATATATTAAAAATATGAAAAACAATATATTATATATACATATATAATTTTTAACGTGCACAAAGAAAATTTGTATCAACATTTGAATTTTTATTACCATTTGGAGTACGTGGTCGTCAATGCATAAGGATCTGATCTATATTATAAATAGTAGAACGAACCAAGATGAGATTGGTGGAACCAGCTAATATAATATAAAATTAATTTAAAAAAAAAACCGAATACCAAGACATGAGTCATCATCCGCCATATATTTTGCTGGGAAATTAGGGTTTGAATAATGAAGACTTGAAGACCATATGCACTGCGATAAATCATAAATGAGACACCATGAACGAGGTGCACAAAAGTATATATATAATATAAGTTTTGATAATGAAATCTCTAAGTAAGTACGTATATGTATATCTATTTAGTAGTAATTATTAAATATAATATTCATTCTACGTATCTTACTTAGGTTTGACTTTGATGTATGTATTCATTTATTAATTTTCACCCATACAAAAGCTAAAAGAGCACTAGTGATTCTAATTTGATCCCATAATCAAATGCATGCATGAGCATGATTGAGAATAAAAGCAAGGAATCTGCTTAATTATTATATTGAGACAGTTGTCATGTGAATGTAGTATCCAAACCCCTTTGTGGTCATTTCTTGGATTATAAGTAAAAAATATGTCTCTACAGTATATACTACGCCACAACAAGATATAATAACACAATTTTCAGTGTGGAAAGGATTATGCACTTCAAATCCTTTAACTCTCATCTCTAGATCTCTCCTCAATAATTTTTGCATGATTTTCATTGTCCAATGAGACTCTCACTAGTTCATTATTATTATTATTATTATTATTATTATTATTATTATTATTATTATTATTATTATTATGTTTTTTTTAGACTTCAAATGTGACTAGTTTCGAATAAATATAAGAGTTTTTGGACAGTATCTGTATTAAGGTTTTGGTCTTGATTGGGTCGTCTAAGCCCAAGATAAACGGTATCAGTGTTATTTTCTTCATGAAAATCATAAATAGAATGGATTGGGTTTGGGCCCATTTCTATCAATATGCGCTTAAAGTTCCGTTTGGACTACAGGCCCAAAATATCTTGGTTTGAAAAAAAATACCTGGTTTTGGGAATTTCTTGCATTAATTTTTTAAATAAGTGATAATTTCGTGTTTAAAAAAAAAGTGATAATTTCAAGACCAAAATAAATAAATAAATAATAAGCGATAATTTCAAGTATATGTGATTTATATTATGTTATACCAGACAACATAATGTAGTATTTGACTTAAATAGTTTAAGTAAATGGACAAATATGGCAATATAAAAATATTGTACCTTATGAGCACAATATATTTATTCGAAGATCTTTTTCCTTTTTAAATAGAAAAATATTAGATAATTATTCATTTTAATTTATGTTTATCATTATCTTTTGTCATCAACTCTCACCATTTTTAATTAGCAGTTTAATATTGTATTTTAATTAATATTTTTTATTATTAATGGCTAAATAATAAAAAATAATAAATTCTAATAGTCATGTAATATTCTTCACTCAAATACTTAAGATAAAGAAGCAAATGAGATACGTTGGTTTTGAAAAAAAGAAACTAACCATAAAATAATTTCAAAATCCAATAAAACGAAAATCTTTAGCTAAAATACAAGAGAGTAATTATAGATAATCATAATCTGAAATTATTATATTTAACTTAACATTTATAATTTAATATTTAATATTTATTTAAGCAATAATTAATAAATGGTAACAAAAACTAAAATAGATAACTTATAACTGCTCATGATTATTTTTTATGGCTACTAAATTTTATCGATACAAACGTGTGTTTTTTTATTGGTTCTATATAAAATTAAAATATTAATTAAAGTGATATTATTTAATTAATATTTATAATTTCATATTTGTGATATTTATAATTATATATTTATTATATTTAATATTATATATTATTAAACAATAATTAATAAATATATAAATAAAAGCTAAAATAGATAAGTTATGTGATTCGATTATATAGTATTGGTAATTAGAAAATAATTGAGTAATTGAATGTAA
This sequence comes from Stylosanthes scabra, assembly GCA_036250425.1. Lineage (NCBI taxonomy): Eukaryota > Viridiplantae > Streptophyta > Magnoliopsida > Fabales > Fabaceae > Stylosanthes > Stylosanthes scabra. Next base: position 87,931 of record JASCZI010090666.1, read on the forward strand.
ATGAGTATTAATGGCAAATATTATAAATAGGAGTTCTATTATTGTAATAGGTAAAAAAATAGTGAATTGTCATTTTGGAGTGATTCTTACTCGAAAGGGGAATTTTCTGTTTTCATTACATACTCAATAGTCAATACACACTACTCTTCTTCTTTTCTATTTTTAATTCATACTTATCTTCTCAAGTCTATCAATGGAAGTATGAATTGAAAATTGAGAAGAAGAGTAGTGTGTATTGATTATTGAGTATATAATGAAAACAAAAAATTTTCCTTTTGAATAAGGAATCATTCCAAAATCACAATTCACTATTTTCTTACCTATTATAATAATAGAACTCCTATTTATAATATTTGCCACTAATACTCATTCACATTCAATTACTCAATTATTTTCTAATTACCAATACTATATAATCGTATCATTATGTCATCACTACCTAATTAAGAATATGTTCCCAAAAGGCATATATAAAGTTAGGTGAATACTACGGTTACCCTCTCTTTTTGAGAGGGTAATTTATCCTCTCTAACTTATTAGTTTACAATTAATTCGGTAAATAATTTTTTTTTTAGTGTTTAACATATAATCTTATTTAAATAAGAATCTTTTATGATATTTTGTGTTTTTTATTAAGTGATGAGCACATAATATAAAATTTTCTTTTTTCGTTCTCCCGTGTCATATAAAAGAACAAGTGATATAATATATCGTTTTTTTCATTTTATATGGTCATTTTAAATCAAATTCAACGAAAAATAGAAGGTAGATAAGTAGTGGTATATATTCCGACCGTAAAAAAATCATTTATTGAATTAATTATGAATTAATATACAAGAGATGATAAATTACCCTCTGAAATACAGAGAATACCGTAGCATTCACATAAAGTTATAAGCCCATTTTCCAGAGAAATAAAAATACAGAAAGAGCCAAGCCACCAACAGAATTCAGATATTTTTGTTGTAGCAGATTAGATTAACGGTATTTTCATTATTCATCAACCTTTATGTTTTCATTTTTATTCTTTTTCCTCCTTCCTTGTGACGGTGCCATGGTGGCGCTCCCTTACTCTCTCTCTCTGTTTTTTTTTTTCCTTCTTTTATTAAATAAGATAAGATTAACGTTCTTCTGATTCTTTTGAATCCTCTCGTCCTCTTAATATATATATATATATATATATATATATACACTTCTAATTTTGAATTTTTTAAATAGAAAAATCAACAAATGTCTTTCAATTTGTAAAAGAACCACGTTAAATTTGAGTTCTTTATTGCACCAATCAATGATGTAGTTTATTTCAACCAATGAGACCAAAAATTAGATTCTCTCAAAATTTGTCTCTTTAATTAATTAATTTATTAATCGTAATTTTTCTTTGTCATTATTTTTTAAAAATAATTTTATATTTTTATAAATATCTTACTTTCAACATATTCTTATTGGATAAATAGTCAAATAGAAGTTAATCATGCATGTTATGAGTTATAAAGTAATTTGTATAATTTATTTAAGGATAATTTTTATGAATGTGTTAAAATTGTGTTGTGGGACTAAGTTTGTATAATTTTATGTGAATGATTTACCTATAATTTGCTTCTTGAATCCAAACTTTTAAAAGCCAGTTTTATTAATTTAAAGTTTTCTTTTTATATTTTTTCCCAACATAAATTTGTGATCACTCCATGTCTTTAAATTAAAAACCTTTTTGTCTAAAAAAAAAAAAAAAAAACTTTTTGTCAAACTTTTGTCAATTTCACGTTAAAAAGTTTTTCTTTGGAAAATTTGAATCTCCTTCGACATTACCATCAAGAATGAGGCCGATTCAAATCTGTACAACATTACAAGGCTTAAATTCAATAAAAAAAACAAAAAATATCACATATACTACACCAAATTAGAAGTTCTAATTTGGCGAAATTCTCTCCCTACTACCTATCATACCATTCTGTGGCTTCCCCTGTAACTATATTTACACAACCAAATTAATTATTATGTTTTTATATATAATTACATATTATTTAACTAATTTTTAATACGTATTTTACATTTTAACATATATCAATACCTAATACGCACTAATTTGTAATTTATTTGATTAGTATTCTAATTCTCAGTATTCGATCCGAAAAATCTTAGTTTAACTTTAACCCACCACATATTAAGAATGCACAATGCACCCTTACATACGATCACAAACATTGAAGAGATTTTCCATCATCTATCATTAGTAGTCTTCTCCTGGGATACAATTTCTCTTTTATTTGCACTAACAAACAATTAACTGAAAAACATTTAGGATTTTATTTTCATCAATTTAATTTAACATATTAATTATAAGGAAACATTTTTTAAATTTCATTCAATTATACAAATTAATTTATCTATTTGACTATTGAAATACTTGTTATGAAAAATAATCAAACTTCTTACGATGAAATCAAGCAAGCACATGCATACGTAAACAAAATAATCATACGTATAAATACAATAATAATTAATTTTTTTTATATACATATAGTATATAATATAGTTCATATTTATTGTGACGCAGAAGAATTGAAGAAATGAAGATGAGTCAAAGCACCATAACGTTTATCTTTGTTTTGGTGCTTGTTCTCTCCATTTTTCCTGGTATGTAAACTATTGCAAAATTTCATGGCATTTATTAAGGTCGGTCATCTTTTCTGGGTGCATACGCATGCATGCTTAACATCACTTTTGTTATCTGTGAATAAATATTGTGAAATCATGCATGATAAAGTGATAAATGTTTATAACATTTATTTGGTTTTTACAAGGAAGATTATTACGTGAAATTCACGATTAATTAAATTTGTTTTATTGGTACAGATGCAATGGCAAGACCTGATGTTCACTATTGTGAAGCAAGAGAATCCGTTCAACATTGCAATTCAAACGATTGCTATGCTTTGTGTATTAGCAAGTATTCACATCCTGAATTGGGCACTACAAGTGGCTTTTGCTATAATGATCATATTTGCGATTGTTTTTATTATGATTATGACCCTAATTGCAATGCCCCCAAGCCTTGATTTATTATTTCATACCTTAATAATAATGACTTATTATTATTTATTATTATTATTATGATTATCAATAATTTTAGACATACACCTATTTTTTTATATCAAGTCCAACCAAGTTGTTTACGCGCGCACGAACAGAAATTTATATGTATAATGAACACATTTGCTTTTAATTTTTTTTGTTCGTTCTAGTAGTAATATTTTGTTCGTACGCGTGGAGTAAAATTCAATTGGTTTCACTTGATTAGAAAAAAAAATATACATATAATATTATTATTATTATTATTATATCAAGATGTTGTTGGAACAAGGCTTTTATTGTTGTTGTATTATATCAAGACGTAAAATAAAGCTAAATAAAATGATGAGGAGTTAATCAGTTAAATGTTGTTCTATATATATTTCTTCTTTCCTCCAATTCTTCTGCTGATGTATATATAAGTCTTCACAGCCATGGTCAAGCGAGATAGCAATAATAATTGAAGACAAAGAATTTAATTTTTACACAATTCAGCATTGAAAAATTTTGTATAAACAATTAATCGTGTATTTTTCTATTAGTAAAAAGAAATAATTTTTAAATTTACTATTAAAATGTCATTTAAATATATAAGTGATGTGATTGGATAATCAAATAAAATTCTATATCATCAAACTTAAATTATAAAAAATGTAACAACTTAATTAATTACGTTACCCCCAATTAATTACAGTGAAAAAGGGCACCTTTAAAATTGCATCGTTTTTAATAACTCAACCTCTATTAATCAAATAGCATATATATGATCATACAGACACTTGTGTATGTAGCCAAAAAAGATGAAGACACAAACTATGCCAACCATTTTTATCATGGTTTTATTAACAGTTGCTCTCTCCTGTGGCTCTGGTATGTACTACACAACTGCAATGCTAATTATCCTTGTCGTGATTATGAGTTCAAGAAATGAAATTAAATAAAATTACATATGAAGAATATACATAATAATTAAACGTGTTATTGTTCTATTGGCACACAGATGCAGAGGCAAGACGTGACCGTCACTATTGTGAAGCAAGAGAATCTGTTCAACATTGCAATTCAAATGATTGTTATGCTTTGTGTATTAGCAAGTATTCACTACACCCTGAATTGGGTACTACAAGTGGCTTTTGCTATAATGATCATATTTGTGATTGTTTTTATTATGATTATGACCCAGATTGCCATGCCGTCAAGCCTTGATTTAATTATTATCATGAAGCTATATAAATATATATGTGTAGTAGTAATTAAATAAATTAAAGGAGAATATATAATATGTGTATTTGGAACCTGATTTATATAGCCACCATTATTATGCAAGCTGCAGCTATCTTGTTGATAAAAAAAAATGTTCATCGCATTAATTCAGGTGATCATCTTTTCTGGGTGCATATGGTTATTAATTAGCACCATTTTTGTTCTATGTGAATAAATATTGAGAAATCATGCATGATTCGTATACGTCACATTCACTATTAAATTAGAAAGACTTGCAAGTCGGCACAATGTGCTGTTAAAATTAATAAGAAAATTGTCAGAGTTATGAGTTATGGTTAGGATTAGTTTTGCTCGGTAACTAATTAGCTAGTTCTGTTAGAGTTATGGTTACTGATTGGTTATGAGTTTCTTTCCTTCAACGCTCCTCTGCTTCAACGCCGCCGCTTCAGCTCTTTTCGTTGCAGGTGTTCTCTTCTGAGTCCACCGTTGGCGCAGTTGCATAAGTTCAACTCCTCTCTTTGATGCTATTTCTTTGCTCTTATGGTCTCTTTGTCGCTCTTCTGTAATTTTAATCGCGAGAATTGGAGCAGTTTTTATAAAACCGTCGTAATTTTTCGAATGGCGCTTATGATTGTGGTGATTTTTCAAAATGATGTTGCTGGAAATAACAACGGTTCAAATCGCCGTGATAATTCAAATTTTTTGTAGTGGATGATTTAATCATTCTTTAACTTTTAGATTTGAAAATTATTAGTCAGTAATTTTTATGGTAGAAATTAAATACAAATTTAATAGTGCATTAAACAAAAGGTTAGAGAATATTCTCCAATATCAATATAAATAAAAAGGTTTCCTAAAATGTTTTGGGTTCTCATATAAACATTATTTATTTTTTCTTTTTAATTTGGTGTCAAATAAGTTAAAAATTTAAAACAATTTTATTTTTGCTAATTGCTATATATTGACCAATTTATGTACTATTAACTCAATTTTAATACGTATTTTATATTTTAATATATATTTTATACCAATAATTAATTTATATATTGAATTTTTTCTATTTATAAATTATTATTAAATTAAATACATAATACTAAATATTATAAATATATAATTATAAATATTATTTATATAAATTATAAATATTATATTAAATATGTTAATTTTAAATTATGACTACTTATCATTACTCTATATTTTATTAGTTAATCTAAATCACATCTCCAACCACCTCTTTCTCTTTCTCTTTCTCTATATATACATAATCAATCTAGCTATAACATGATATACTTGTGAAGCCGAAAACAATGAAGAAGCAAACTCTGCCAAGATTAATCATCGTTTTCCTTATTGTTCTCTCCTTTGGCTCAGGTACGTAATTAACACATGTTGTAATATTGCAATAAATATATAAATAAATAAATAAAATATTACATAAAGCTAAGATATGGTTATGTATGTTTGATTTGTTGGTGCAGATTACTGTGGATTATTATTAGCAAAGGCAAGACCTGATGTTCATTATTGTGAAGCAAGAGAATCCGTTGAAAAATGCGACGGAACAGAATGCTATCATTTGTGTCTTGACAAGTATGCACATGCTGAATTGGGCTTTACCAGTGGCTTTTGCTATAATGAGCATATTTGTGATTGTTTTTACTATGATTATGACCCAAATTGCAATGCCCTCGCCCATAACCCTTGATTATTTCCTACCTAAGATGCCTACTCATATCAAATGCCCTTAATTAGCTTCTTTTGTTACGTTATTATTCTTGTATTAATATGTATTACCAAGGTGCAGTAGAAGACTTTCACTACTAGACGAGGAATAAGACTATAGCGATATGGGTACTTTCAAGGGTATTCCTTTCAAGTCAAAAAAAAAAAAAAAGGGTATTCCTTTAATTTGAGCATCAACTAAATCTGAAAAATGTATTACAGCAATATAATAATTTAAAACTTATAATTTACTACATTTCTTGTTAAGAGGTAAACCACGACTTATATGGCCATTAGATTGTGAATAACGCTGTTATTATGACTATTCAATTATTATATGGGAAAAATATTATACAGGATATACCTTAAAGGGGTTGGGACAACCGGCGTGATCGGCAATACCAAGAAGAAGACTAGTGATTTATGTGTGAGGTTTAAGGTATCTCGATAGAGTTCCGCTAAATAGGGTTTAAGAGGCGTTCTCAACACGATTATTGAATAAGGGTTTAGAATGATCTATCTGGGAAGAGTTAATCTTTCTTTATATACTCATCGTGGTCCCTGTTAGTTCAGGGAAAGAATTCGTTTCGAATCACAAATTGATATGATCCATTTCGAGTAAGAGATAGAATCCATGCGAATCTGTAAGGATCCATCTAGGATTTGATCTCGTGGTGAAGAAACTTCGATGCATGGCCTATTTCAACAGCGGAGATTGGGCTAGCCGTGATTGGCTTAATGGGCTTTAAGAGAGGCTTGTATTTTGGATTGTTCAGGCTCAATATCTAAAATAAATATTATAGTCGTAATTAAATAGTCATAAATTATTTTATTTTATTTTTATTTATAAATTATTATTGAATTAAATACATCGTATTAAATATTATAAATATATAATTATGAGTGTTATTTGTATGAAATTATATATGTTGAGGTAAATACGTTAATTTTAAATTGCGACTAATAATCATTGCTCTTTTATATCAAAAAGAAATTGAGAAGGAAAAATAACGCACATACTCACTTTTTTAAAAATTGGGAAAGACTATGGTGTAAATAATGGAAAAAATCCACACATGTTTACATAATGTGGTTATAACTGGGAGGGGACATGTGGGTGTTATGATGATTTTCCTTGACACAAGATGAGTTGACTGCCAATCACCTGTGGGACAAGAATAACGGTATGCAGAAATTCCTTTACGTTGTCTCCCAAAGGTTATCATAGTTAGTGTTAATTAAGAGCTCATTAAGTTTTTAATAATTTTTTTTGTGGGCCACACAGACGGGCTTCTATTAGGGCCTGTGCAGGGGTTTTGTTTGTTTTTTATTTCTTTTGTATATTTCATGCTGAACAATGAAAAAGGGAGGCCGGGCCCTTATTCCTATCATACATAACATAAAATATGTAATTTCATTATTAATTTATTATTTAAAGACTCACATACACCGTCCAAAAAAAAAAACTCACATACCATATATCTTACATGGATTATTATACATTATTATGTTAAAAGTCTTTTTATCCTATATAATAAATAATTTGCTCACGTAACACATTTTGATTCAATGGTTACGTACTAAAAAATATATACACTCCAGTAAAATATTTATCGTCTAGCCCAACAATTATATGTACTTATTCTCTCGGATTTTTTTAAATAAATAAATAAAATACAAAATTTATTTATTTATTTAAAAAAATCCCTTATTCTCTTGCTAAAGGAAGCTGTTAATTTATTATATGTTACTTTTTTTTCTTTCTCTCTGTTAATGTTATTTTTTCAGTTTTTCATTGTTTATTATTGAAAAATCCCATTATTGTCCTTGTATCAGGTCCAACATGGACCCCACTTTGATTATTTCATGAAATTAAATCCTACAAAAAAAAAACAGCAAAAAAAAATTCCCTAAAGTAACGACCTAAAAAAGAAAAGCCTCTTACAAACATCTCAAATCCTCAATGCATGGTAAACTAAAGAAAACAAAAAAAGTAAGAAATATTCATTACAATAAAACCCCAAAAAAAAAAAATTGTTCTCCTTCTTTGTTCACTGGATCAATTTTTTAATTCAAACAAGAACTCATACAACTACCACTGTTATATGTTCTCCCAATCACCACCTGAATTTAGCTTAAACCCAACGTTCAAGGGGCCATGATGCCAAAAATTAGCCCACCACAATCTTCTTTATGAGTCCAACAAAAAAAGTCTTATTAGCCTTAATTAATCTTAGTTCACATTAACATCTGGCAATCGGTGACACACATTTCAACCATTCTCTGCAGCTTTGCTTTCAATAAACTTCACCTGTCTTCTCACTCCTCAAAATCAGCGCATTCCTTCAAAGATTCCAAAACAAATGTTATCTTAACTCTCAAGACAACACACGTGCGGATGTTTCCCACAAAAATACCATAGAATTTCCCTTTAAAAAAAACCACTAGATAGCTTGAGTTGGCTATTTGACCCGTGAATTTAGTTTTTTAATATGTTTTTTTAGAAGTATGATTTTTATTCTCAATTCCAAAAGGAGAATTACATAAATTTAATGAGACCTAAAATATCTAATTCGATATTGCCGTCAAGCATATATTTAGAATTCGTTATATAAATACCTGTTCAACAATGTACTACATATTATATTTGTGATTGTTTCTGTTATAGCTATATAATCCAAAATTGCCATGCCATCAAGCCTCATTTATTATTTGATACCTTAAAAATAGTAATGAATAAACAAAAGTTGGAAACATCTAACTAAATATCTTACAGCCCTTTGTAATAATAAATAAATTAAAGAACAAAAAGAAGGGAAAATTCCTTAGAATTTAAATAATATATTTTTGTATCTAAAAACATTTTTTGTGTTGAGGTCATCATTAGATTTTTTTGCATAGTTAAAAATTCAAAATTAAAATGTGCATGCTCCTATATTTACTCTTTTCTTTTATATTAGTTTGCTCTGTTGAATATTAGTATAAAAAAAAATAATTCTATTTGCACATCAAAATCAGCCATCAAATCAGCCATTAGTGTATAATACGCATTAAAATATAAAATAAATGTATAGTTTAACTTATTTTTAATGTGTATTTAGTATTTCAATGTGTATTTCAATGCATATTATACACTAATGACTGATTTGATGGCTGATTTTAGTGTACACCTATAATAACAAAAAAAAATAGATATTAAAATAGAATAATAATAAATAGTAATTATCATATTTAACTTAACATTTATCATTCTATATATATAAATAAATAACATCGCAATTATATATTTATAATATTCAACATCATGCATATAATTTTATAGTAATTTATAAATAAAAACAAAAGTCAAAACAGAACAATTATGATTACTTATAGCTAAAAAGCATGACTACCAAAGTTTTTTTCCAAATTTTTTATATATAATAACACTAATAAAAAAAACACCTTTAAATTAAAATTACGTCATCTTTAATAACTCAACCGTTACGAATCAAACAAGATATATAAGATCGGAACGTTTCACGTATGCCCTTCTCCTTTAGGGGAAGACTGAAGTTCCATGTACTAATAATTTTCCAGTTAAAAGTTTGTCCTCTTGTGACTTGTTAATTGACGAATCTATCTATCCCTTTAAAAAGCTACCTGAAGACGAGATGGGGCAACTGGGCAGCTGAAATTCATTGAGTGAAGAGGACTGCATATATGTCTCTCTCACTCCTCAGTGCACCCCATTGTAAACTCTCCTTATTATGTTTCTCAGTTTCTAAAATCCAATGATATACTTAGTTCCATTAATTTAATTTTGGTGACTATTCCAATAATTTAATTAATCAAAATAATAATCGAGTAGTTAATAAAAAGACAATAGTATATCATTGTACTTAATTTAATATTTATACTTTTATATATATAATTATATATTTATAATATTTAAAATTATTTATTTATTATAATAATAATTAATAAATATTAAATAAAAAATATTGTTAACCATTATAATTATGTGAAAAATATTTAAAAATATTTAAAATATTAAAATAATAAATCATATTTTAAATCCAACGATTTATACCCTTCTTATATTTTCACTCCAAATGTTAATTAAATTAAATTATTTTAGTCTTTTTAACATAAATATTACAAAATTAATCTACGTGTATCACTATACAGCTTCATATATCTCTTATTTTTTTCTATTTTGATTTATGTATTAAGATACACTATTTTTATATTATACGTAACTATTTTTATGCTATCACATGTTATATTAATATATTTTGTAAATTTTTCTGTGTTGATAGATGTTTATATTTTTCATGTTATAAATATAATATACAGAGGTGTATAGTAATAATGTAATATTACTAAATATTAAAAATGTATTTACTATATCTACTCTATTAAAAATGAACTCCAATGTATTTTGATTATTTTAAAATTAATGCTGAAAATATATTTTAACCTCTTAAAATTTTTTACTTTATATTATTTAAGGTTACATGAAAATGTGATGTTCAGTGAGAATGGCGGATCTTAGTTTCATCAATTCCATATTCTCACATGGATTAATAATTATAAATGTTTTGATAGGGGCATTTTGTTTTATGAGTAAAGAGTTGGAGGTTGTTTGGAAAGTATTTAATGTGAGAAAAGAATTTTAATTCCTTTTAGAATTGAATTCATTTTTATTTGAGATTCAATTCCATAATTTGGAATGACTTATTTGGAATAGAATAGAATTCAATTCTTTTGTTTGGAATGACTTTAACATGGAATAGAATTGAATAAAATTTTTTTCTTTTACAATTTTGTCCTTGACAAAGTTATATTATTAAATATCCCTTATCATTAAAATACATGAATAAATATAATAAAATCACTATAAAAATAAACTATGACATATCCTTTGTATCCAATCTTTATAATTACAAATAAAGTTAAATAACGTTAACAAAAACATAAATAACAAACTTAACAATAAC
>JASCZI010090666.1:101309-113487 GCA_036250425.1 Stylosanthes scabra
AAATTTTAAATCAGGAGTATAGGCTGCCAATACATTCATAGTATGATAACCTTTTCTTCCTCTATAACTTGATGCATCTTCACTTGACACTTTAACTCGAATATGTGTTCTATCTATAACACCTATACAATTCTAAAATTTCCAAATAACTTAATATCTATGGCTAAATATATGTAATAGAATTATTTCACAATTAAAGAGATATTTTTTTTTGCAAAATACCTTAAAGTACGGGTAAAATCTTCCTCCGCTGTTGAGTATTTGTGGTGGGACAGTGGCACCATTTGGCTGAACTAAGTATTGATTTTCCAAACTTATTATAGCTCTTAGAACTTGGTGAAAATGTCGACTAACTGTTTCAGTAGACCGACAGATGAAAAAACTTCCTAATCGTGTACGTGTTTGACCACTTAAAATATGTAGAAATTTTGCAACTTGTTCCTCAACATAACTATATTGATTATCTCTAAGAAGTCTTCTCTCACGCATTATCGCAACAAGCCTAGTAAATGCTTCATAACTCATACGTATTACACAGCGTGAATTGTAATGTGTTTCTAATTGAGCCATCAACTCCATACGTACTTGGTTCCTATCATATTGTGGTCGAATGGGTCTTTCAATACGATACATTTGTTGAGTACAGCGTATGTGAGCTAAGAAACTCGCATAGGTAACGATAGCTAATATTGCATTTCTTTCCGATTCTCTCATATTACCTACGCACAATACACTGCAATAAAACTCATCCTACTCTTATCAACAAATGATATATAAATATAAATTAGGAAAAATCAGTAAAAACATCACAAACGCAAAACGCACAAATAAAAACACCACAAATGCAAATTAAAAAAATCAGTAGCAAAAAAATCCAGCAATATAAAAAGTACAAATAAAAATAGCACAAATTTATACCATTAAATAAATTATATAAAAGACGAACACAGAAAATATACTCAAATTAAAGAGAAGAGCACAACCAAAAAATCTAAAACACTGCAGAAAAAAAAAAAGGTATAAGCACAACTTACCTCTTAAAAGAAGTTAACAAACGGAAGAAACAGAGATGAGTGGTGCTGCTACCTCTTGAAAGAAGTTCCACAAACTGGTAGAAATAGGGATGAATAGTGCAGCAAGTGATGATAATGGTAGCTCTTTATAACTTCACAGCTGCCAAATACGTGAACTAGGGTAAAGAATGAGAAGAAGAAAGACTAAACAGGTGTGGGCAAACTTGGAATAATTAATTATAACTAGGGACATTGTGGATATTAGACATAATGGGCTGATTTGGAGTGAGAAATGATTTTAAAATCAGACCTTTTTTGGTTCGATTTGTAAATGAGGGAAAAGTGGAAATTGAAATTCTCATTGGAATTCAACTCTTTCATTTTTATTTGTTCCAAAGTAAAAAAAGAATTCTAATTCTTGAAAGAATTCTAAATCATGACTTTTCAAACAAGCTCTTTTGATGGATTATTGGAAGCAATATAATTATGATTATATATAATTGAGCTAATAAAATGAAATAAAGGAAGCAATGTGGTCCACATTAACAACTTCTACAAGGCCCAGTCCCGTATTCACATTGTTAGGATCCAAGACCAAAAATGTTCAATGCGCCTAAAAATAAGAATCGCTAACGAGCGGCTGCCCAGCTGGGAAACACGATGCCACGTCATCAGTCCACATACAGCGAACTTGATGGATCAGTTGCGGACATTAGGTGCACCAACAGATCTGCATGTCCACCACATAGTCCCACTAGCTAATCATATCCGCACCCATTTTTTATAAAGAATCTTGACGGTATAAAATATAAGAAGATTGAGTCACCAAAAAAAAATATAGGAAGATTGGAGTTCCCAAAAAGTACAGGGACATACTTGATCCGTTTCCTATAAGATCATACATACACTTAGCGAAAAAAGATGAAGACACAAACTATGCCAACGTTCTTTGTCATGGTTTTATTAATAGCAGCTGTCGTCACTGGCTCTGGTATATGTACTACACAACTGCAATGCTAATTATCCTTGTCCTGATTATATTATTATGAATTTGTGAGTTCAAGAAATAATTAAAATAAATTAAAATTACATACATATATACGTGACAAGTATTAGCATGAAAATGGAAAAATCATCATCTTAACCTTTAAAGCTACGCTTTTAATGAAAATAGCAATACTTTTAAAATGATAACGCTTTTATATATATACTAAAATCCAACCATTCAATTTACAATCCAATAGTTAAAATAAAAAATTTTTATATAATGACACTTTTCAAATCATTATTGTAGTATATAGCCTATGTATGAAGATACATAAACGTGTTCTCTTGTTGTGTTGGTCTAGATGGAGAGGCAGGAGGTGATGACGTTCACTTTTGTGAAGCAAAAGAAGCCCTTCAACATTGCTTTTCAAGGGATTGCTGGGATTTGTGTCAACGGAAGTATGCAAAGGGTTTGGGTGTTACAAGTGGCATTTGCATTACTGATTCTATTTGTAATTGTATTTATTATAGCAATAACCCTGATTGCCATGCCATCAACACTTGATTTATATATAGCCACCATTATGCAAGCAGCAACAGCAGCTAGCTATATATTTATTGATTAGGATGTTGAAGGACACCAATTTATAGCACATATATATATATTGTTTCTCTCTATAATATATGGATCAAGCTGTAATAAAAACTTTCCAGAAAAAAATAAAAAAGATGTTTATCTTTTTTTATTCTTTTTTTTAATTCTGATCTGTTATTTTTTGTTCAATTTATTTTTTGAACTGCCAAAAAAAATGTTAAGAAATTATATTTATATTGTTATTTCGAACAGTATTATTTGAAATAACAATATAACTTATACCAGCCCCTCTAAATCGATTTATGAGCAGATTTTTTAATTTGAATCATCTAGAAGGAGAAGATCAATAAGGGAATTAAAACAGTACTTCTGCCTCTAAAAAGTATTTTTTGTTAAGGTCATTAATTTTTTTTGGACCAGTTAAATTTAAAATGTGTATGAAAGTGTAATAAACTTAACGGAAGGTATTTTGTCTTTCCGTGATTATATGTATTTTGTTTAAATTTAGACCTTACACGTGTCTCAAAAGCGATGATTTATTTAACGGCCATTCATATGCCGTCCTTATTTGTTGAATTTATTATATTGTAGAATAACATAATTTCATGTGTGTGTGAAGTGGGAAATGTGGAATGAGAAGGAGAGTCTTCGGTGAATACACCACGAGAAATTATTAGTTGCATCTTCTCTTTAATTAAATTGTGTCATATGGATATATCAACATTTAATTAATATAAATTTTAAAATTAATAATAATAAAAATCATAATATTAATTACAGTATTAATTATAGTAATGTGTTTTCTCTTTTCAATATTTTTCTCTCTCTATCTCTTTATTTTACTGTTTGTTACAATAATTAAAATTTTTTTTCTTTATACATTTAGTTTTATATTTTTCATCAACAATGGCAAATAAGTATAAAAGCATAAGTTATCTTCTTTATTTATTATTTTTTAAATAATTGGTTCTTATCTTAAATTTAATTTTTATACATGTTAAGTGTAAAAAAATTTACATGCATCAATCATATATTGCAGTGTTAACAAAAAATTAATTTTAAATTTATACTTAAAAAATTATTTAAATATATAAATTTAATTAGATGGTTATTTTTTTTTGTTGACTTAATTAGATGATTATTTCTTTTCAGTAGCATTATATATACAAGTCTTTTATTTATTAAATTTCATCCAAATTAAAATATATACAAATATAACACAAAATTATTAAAAGACAACCCAAAAAATATTGATTCAGTAGCATAAAACTGGATGTTGATTCTTTGCGGACTCTCTGCACAGTTAACAATCTTAATCTCTCTAATTACGTACGTGAGGTTTTCACTTTCCAAGTTTACTAATTAAAGTGGCTTATATATCCATTCATAATAGTTAAAGCGGTAGTTACTATACAAAAGCACAATTGGAAAAATACAAAAAAAATTATAAAGAGAAATATAAAAAAAATTGTTGATGAAAAAAAAAAAACATAAAACTTTTGTGTTTTTTAATTTAATTATTATGATAACAAATAATAAAACTTTAGAAGTGTGAGGAAGAATTGAAGAAAGAAAAAAGGTTAGAAGGAGAAAACACATTATAATAATTAATGCTATAATTAATATTCTGGTTTTATTATTATTAATTTTAAAATTTAAGTTAATTAAATGCTGGTCTAATCACATGACACAATTTAATTGGAGAAAGTAAGAAGTGTGTGTTGCACCTGATGTAACTAATAATTTCTCATACACCAATATTTTCCACATGACCACGATGTAATTAATTAATAACATTAATAATAATTAATTTTGTGTCTTTTATTTGGACTTCGTAATGCTAAATCAGTATATGTCATTTTGAAAAACAATTATAAGATAAAGTAATACGCTTTTATTTTTAAATATTATTAGATTTAACATATATTATATTGTATTTATATTAAAATATATTATTTTAAAAAATAATACTTTATAACATAAAATATAAATTTGATTTAAAAAATGTAATGTCTTATTATGCTAATTAATTATTTATCCAACTATGACTATGACTGTTTAAAAAAACTATTTTTCAAAATATCACTGTTCTTAAATTAATATTTGTTATATGATATAATATATATGTATATATATATATATTATATTTTCTAATTAATATATATAGTATAAATTATTTTATTAAATATTATTTTTATTTATATTCACTATTTTTAAAATTAACAATTTTTAAATCATCCAAGAATATTAAAATAAAGATTAGATAGTAATTATTTAATATATATGTTTAAAATAAATCTTTTGTTAAATATTAAAAAATTATCAATATTATTATTATTTAATTTATTAAAATATTATATTAATAATTTTTAAATTTTATTTATAAATAATAATGTTAATAATTATGTAAACTTTTTTAAAAATGAATAACATTACTAATTTTTAAATTTATTAAAAAATATTTTTTTAATATTTATATTTTTTAATAACCAAAAAAAAATTATCTTTCAAATGGGCCAATTCCCACAAAATCGATCAATTGAAATAATAATACACACCCAAATAATTAATAAGATTTAATTAATATGTGCCTTAAAAACACATAATAAGTTTACTATTAGTAGAAAGTTTTAAATATTTATATTTAATAAATATAAAATAAATATATTAAAATTTTAAATTTTTTATTTTCTCAATAGAATTTCTCAATTTATAACCTTACATAAACCTAATTAATAACTCACATCCTAAAGAAACATAATTAAATAATAATAATATACAAAGTATGCACGGAAAGAAAAATTCACACCCTAATAATTAACAATTTTCACAGTAAGCTAAAATTCCTGAACTTGTTATCAGTGCAAGTGGGCCCTATTCATTTTTTCAATGGTTATGACATTCTCATGCGTTTCTTCATGCATTTGAGAAAAACCACTATCCTCACTGAAAGACATGACTTGTAGAATTTTTCTAAACTTAATTACAGTCAAATTGAAACAATTTGAGTTACATATATGTATATCATATCAGGTATAAATTTTAGGTGGTGAAAATATTTAGTGGTCTACTAAGATTTTAAGTGTTATATTTTAAAATAAAAGAAATATAAGTATATATTAGAAATAACCACAACCACATATTTATAATTTTTTTTTATAATCCTTAAAGGACTACTAGATACTTTTACCATCATAGACAAAATCATCATATCAGTCATGCTATATGTATACCTCTTTTCTCCATTTAAGTCTACCCAAATAAACCCGAACAAAATATTATTATTAGAACAAATAGAAAATTTAAAAACAAACGAATAGGTTTTAAATCTTAACTATAAAACATGTTTAGTTGTATATATAAATTTATGTTTGTGCACGAAAATATTACTGCTAAAACGAATATGTAATTTAAAAGCAAACGAACGTGTGTCAATTATAAAAACATGTTCGTTATATATATAAATTTATGTTGTTTTTTATTTGGATGGACTTGAATAGCGAAAAAAAAATGTACACCTAAATTAATTGATATGATATTATTACTACAACATAACAATAATAAAAAAATCATATTTAATAAGTCAAAATTTATTAATCAAATATAATATATCTATTATATATATGAACATACATACACTTGTCTAGACACCAGAAAAAAACACATACACCGATACACTTGTCTAAGCCAAAAAAGAAAAAGATGATGAAGACACAAACTATGCCAACCATTTTTATCATGGTTTTATTTATCGTTGCTCTCTCCTTCGCCTTTGGTATGTACTACTACTACTACACAACCGTAATGTTAATTAATTTTAAAGAAAGTTTTAATTATCAACACTTTAAAAGTACCTAAGAGTAATTAAAAAAATTTAAATATTATTATTTTTGGATTTTATGGTTAATGGATTATTAGGCTTTTTTATTTTATTGGACTCTTATTTTTTGTTAGTTTTTATTGGCAAAACAATTTATTGGTTTCCTAAAATAATTATTATCTTTATTTGTCCTGATTATGAGATCAAAAATGAAATTAAATAAAATTACATATGAAGATACATAAACGTGTTGTTGTTCTGTTGGTACAGATGCAGAGGCAAGACCTGACGTTCACTTTTGCGAAGCAAGAGAATCCGTTCAACATTGCAATTCAAATGATTGCTATGCTTTGTGTATTCGCAAGTATTCACATCCTGAATTGGGCACTACAAGTGGCTTTTGCTATAATGATCATATTTGCGATTGTTTTTATTATGATTATAACCCAAATTGCCATGCCATCAAGCCTTGATTTATTATTTCATACCTTAACGCATGGGATTAGGATGTTGAAGGACATGCACCAATTGATAGTGGATTTATTGTTACTCTCTATCATATGGATATCAGGGTGTAATAAAATAAAAAATAATAATAAAAAATGATGAGAAATAAAATGTTGCTCTTACTCCTTTCTTCCTTTGTTTAATTTCTCTATCTTCTTTTAATTCTCTTTTTTATTTTATGCTGCTCATTTTTTATTCAGTTTATTTTTTAACTGCAGAAAATATAATAATTTGCTGAATAAGAAATTATATTTAATTACATTATTGTTCTCTGGTACTACTAAATGTTACACTTCTTTGTAGGATAAACAACAAATTATTTGACATTTTCTCACGTCTTATTAATTATTTTTCATATTAAAATTAAAAATGTATGTATCCATCAAAGTGGTATATATGTATAATATTATTCATTCTTTAAACATAAATACTAATAAACAAACAAAAACTGAAAACATCTAACTAAATAGCTTACTACAGCCCTCTGCAATAATAAATTAAAGAAGAACAAAAAGGAAAACAATATTTTTTTTTGTTTTTTGTTTTTCCTTATAATTTAAATAATATTTTTGTCTCTAAAAACTTTTTTTTATTTCTTAAGGGAATTATAATATTTTTGGACTAATCAAAATTAAAATGTGCGTGATCTATATTTACTTATTTAGTACTCCTTTCTTTCCTATTAATTTGCTAGGTTGAATATTGGTATAAAAAATTAGATTCACGGCAATATTTTACTTGTCATGTTAAATGTTAACATGACACGTCATAATTTAATAAAAATTTAAAGTTTAATAATACATTAAAATATATTTTTAATTTTTAAAGTAATGTTTCTAGAAAGACAATTAAGATAAAGTTATATATATATATACAAATATTTAGTAATCAATTTAGTGACTAAATTTTAATGTGAAAATAATATTTTTGGCTCCCTAGTATTATTCTATTTTAAATTATTAATTTATTTTAATAATAATTAATAAATATCAAATAAGTAAAATTTGGATTATTTCTTTTTATATAAATTCCAAAAACTTATTAAAACCTAGTAGAGATTGACTTTTGCCATATATTATTGGAAGATGTTCGGTATGGAAGTCCAATCCAGAGGAATACCATATGGAACCAATAGTGACCGTTGAGATTTATTTTTAAAAAATTGAAAGGACCAAATCATGGAACACGTCTTACATGCAAAAACATTAATAGGGCACAGGGTGGGCTATCTACCGGTCACAGGGTTGGAGCGCATCGGTCTCATATCATTCCACTTTGTGCAGCTGACGCAATTTACATCTCTCATAATGGTGCTAAGCTTTATGAGTTATTGAGTGGGTGAAAAAGTCGAGCCATAACATATGGAGAAAAATAAAATATAAGTATTTCATAACTCTTAATTTAAAATATCAAATTTTCACAATGTTATGAATCTTATTTATTTAATTTTATTTTAAATTTTTTATTCTCTTACAAGTATATCCTAACAATATATTTTTTTACAATTTTGTTTACATAAAATTATATTTATAAAAAGGTGAAGTATTTAGTGAAGATATTAAAGTGTCTTATAGTGAAAATAGATACTTTAACTAAATTTTGACAGTTGATTTGTGTCATTAAAATCCGATGTATAATCAATACTATCATTATGAGAGAGATAAATTTATATATGATAATTGTGCTTACCAAAAGAGATATTATCTCAAAAATAGTATTAAATAAGATATGGTCCCACAAATACTCATATGTCATTATATGGAATTCAAATTAATATTAAATTAAAACTTATCATTAAAGATGCTCTTAAATGTCTTAATAATAGAATTTTCCTTATAAAAATTTACCCAAAATAAAGAGAACTAAAATTCCCTATACATTTTATTTCCATTGTACAATGTAAAAATGAGATTGGCAATATT
The DNA here is from genome assembly GCA_036250425.1 of Stylosanthes scabra. Classification (NCBI taxonomy): domain Eukaryota; kingdom Viridiplantae; phylum Streptophyta; class Magnoliopsida; order Fabales; family Fabaceae; genus Stylosanthes; species Stylosanthes scabra. The sequence goes on from JASCZI010090666.1 coordinate 110,154, forward strand.
AATATTATTATTAATGTAGCGAAAGTGTAATTTTTTAAAATAAAGATAACTCAACTACTCTTTTATACTTTTAAATAACTATATATATATATAAACTTAGAAAGAATAATTCATTTAACATAAAGTTCATTTATAATTCATTTATTTTCTTTTTATTATTTTTTATAACAATAAATCTATTTCTTTTAAAGTTCATCCTTTAAAAAAATCTATAAATTATAAGAAATTTTTTTTTTATGAACAAAACAAAACAAAAAATGGTTATAATTTTATAGCTACATGTAATTTTTTCATTCTATATATTTTTATTATTTTCAATTTTAAAATTATTTAACCTATAACTATATGTGTATACATGCTCTTACATAAAAATAAACCTTTCAAAATTGGCCATTGTTTTATTTAATTCAAGATTGGACATTTGCTGGAACATTAATACAATGATGTACATTTGCTCCAACATTAATACAATTATTTTCAGTTTTTTTTTTTTAATTATCGCTACTATTAGATTAATCCTAAAAAATCATGCTACATTGTCAAAAAAAAAAGCTGAACAACGACGATAATCAACAACCTCATGTCTTCTTCTTCTTTGGCACCACCACTATTTTTGTCTATTGCATAATTTGTTTATTTTAGAAGAAATGATCACATCTATATGTTCGGATATTCACTTATTTTAAACTAGATGATCATATTGATATTGATTAATATTGGTTATTAAAGTGTTGGCCACCTAAACCTATTGAAACAAAAAAAAATGATTGGCATAATTTTAAGATGGGTTTAGCTAATATGTGTTTTTTTTTTCTTTCGATCATTAAAGTAAACTCACAAATAATTTCAGAGGGATATGAGTAAGGACACATGATAAATTTACTATTAATAGAATATTTTAATTGTTTGCATTTAATAAATATAAGATAAATATATTAAAAATTAAAATTTTTTATATTTTCAATAAAAATTTTCTTAATAGATAATCTTAACATATGATTTTAGGATATAAAATAGATAAATTCTTTTAAGAAAAAAAAAGTTAAATGGATTTCAAGTTTGAACTAATTAAAAGAAACAAATTAGCCGAAGTTTTTGTTTATGCTTAATATAAAAAAAACAATTTTAATTAATAAGAAATGATTTATATTTGAGGAGAATAGCTGTATTTTATGAATTTTTTTTGTTGGTAATGTGAAAAATAGTTTTCACAGGATTGAAATTTAATTTTGGACTCTTAAACAAATTTCTTTAATGGATTTTCATATAAATATATAAATGAGTAATGTTAGGTGTATATATATTTTGTCTAATAAAATTATTTATTTTAATATTAAATAAAAAAATATTTTAATGTCAAATAATATTTAAAAAATTACATAAAAACAAATCGTTACTTAACATTGAAATAATTTTTTATTTTGTAAAAAATAATAACTTAATTAAAGTTGGTTGATCACAGTAAATATATACCTAAAATTGCTATACATAAATAAATAAATAAAATGCTAAGCATACATATGAAATACAAGCTAAGTACATGCACCTATTACTCAACCGTGTGTCCATGTGTGTTCTTCAATTTGTCAGCTGGGCAATTATGAGAATCCACAATTATTTTTTGAGTCTTTTTAGTCCTTTTTCATCTAAGTAGAAGACAAAAAGTAATTGGCAAATTATCATTCTCACGAAATATCGTATGTTATCTTTTTATCACTTTTCTATATTATTAGTACGCTAGTATCTCCTATCATTAAATACAAAGAATTGTCACGACAGAAATTAAGGAAGAAAGTAATGAATAATAATGTGATTTGAATGAAGAGAGATAATATATAACAATTTGACCCTTACAAAATTATTTATTAAGTTAAATTAAATCATATTTAATAAATTTTACAAATGACATATTTTAATTGACATTTTTTTAAAGTTCTTTCCTTCGATATATAAAATAATGTCAAATTCATTTATTTTTTTAAAAAAAATTGATATTCTTCAAAAAATGCTTCATCGGCAATTCTCATCAATCACCATATAAATAAATGTGTTGTTTTGTGTTTTTAGTATTTATTTTATATTTTAATATATATTTTTTACCAAAATATCGTATTATAGGTGATTATTTTGGTTTGTGTATGTATGTTGATGAAAATAAAAATACTTATCAATCTCTGGACCTCTACATAAATATATTTGTGTGGATACATGTATACCTAAACTTATTTTGTTGGTTAATTAATCTAAATCACATCTTCAATCACCTATCACCATTTAAAGATACCATTAGTAAGAGAAATTACGTACTTTATTTGACTTCTGCTATACAAATCAACAATAATAATTTCAATAAATGCATGTTGACCTTGACTTATTTATATTATGCCATAAATTTATTCAATGTATTATTTATGTGTAGTTTTATAATTTTTAATACGTATTTTATATTTTAATGTGTATTATATACTAATGATTAATATTTTTGTATTGATATTTATATTTTTCATATTATAAAGAGTTTAATTTTGATATACTAACGGTGTAAAAAATTTTATACAGTCATCTAATCAGATTTGCATTTATATGACTTTAAAAATAGTGAATTTGAAAATTAATTATTTTTGATGATGTGGTAACACCTAATTGAATACATGTGTAAAACTCTTTTACACTGATGGTGCATAAAAATTAAATTTTATTGTAAATAAAATATATAGAGATGTATAGTGGTATATGTAACCTTCGTTAATAATATATTCCTTTGAAAATGTAAATTTTTTATATTTCCAATGTATTTAATACATTAGAAATTTGAAAATTTTCAATAAATATATTTTAAAGATGTGAGAACTAACTCCTAAATAAATAAAAAAAGGTTTTCTATAAAAATATTAAAATGTTTTCGGTTCTTATATATTTGCTTTATTTTTTTAATGAAATAATTGTTATCGAAAACAAACATTATTTATTTTTTATTTTTAACTTAGAGTTGAATTAAAAGTTTAAAAAAATTTCATTATTACTATATATTAATATCTTTAATTTGGATACCAACTAACAATATATATAAAAGAAAAATAAAAAATGTTCTGCGTTGCTAAAATCAATCACCATATAATAAATATATGTCTTATTTTATTTATTTTTAGTATTTATTTTATAATTTAATATATATTTTTTTACCATTATACCGTATTATTAGTGATTAATTTTGGTTTGTGCATGTTAATGAAAAAATACTTATCAATCTCTCGACCTCTATATAAATATATTTGTGTGGATACATGTATACGTACCTAACATATTTTGTTGGTTAATCTAAATCACATCTTCA
>JASCZI010090666.1:119302-153400 GCA_036250425.1 Stylosanthes scabra
GATACTTGACTAATGACTGATAGCCAGTTTTTCATATATAAGCATATCTATAGTGTTTTAACTGAAATTGTTGTCAAGGTTTTATGAGTTCTACTGAAGCTAATAGTTAATTTATTAATTAATATCTTACTTAGCCATCATTGTTTTACTTTGAATAATATGAACCTGCTTCACCTCAGCATGTTAGTGACAACAGACTGATATAACAATTGTTGCTATTTGCTAACAAGGTGATCCTATTACCTGAACAATACATGTATTTCATTATTCCGATCACTAGTAAATTGAAAAACTAATGTTTGCTGCTATTGTTTTCTATAGTCTACATAGTTTGTGTGACTTAATGAATTTCAGTTGTTGACAATAGACATATTCTCAAATCTACCAAAAAATAGTCTTGCCCTCAAATTTTAATGTGTTAAATTATTTTGTGTGCTCTGGTTTTACTTTTTCTGCTCAGGTGAACCACTAATTTTCATTGAAGTTGCACTTCTGAAGAATATTGCCCATTCTATTAAGGTAGTAAATATTGTCTGGGCCTAGCTAGCTAACCGCTCCAGTACTTGTGTAACCAAAAGATTTTTGTGCCACAGGAAGTTTTGTGGGATAGTCCTCCTATACCTGAAAGCGAGGCAACATGTGCACTATTCTACTCTATATCATCAACTCAGGTGTGCTTATATTAAAAATAGTGAAAATTAATGCTACTAGAAATGTATGAGCTAATTTAGTAATTATATTGTGGTGAAGCTCAGTAGGATCTTTCCGGTGAAAGTGAGCTGTTCACTTGGGCATTTTGTCTGAGTATACATTTCATTCCCCAGTTTGGTCCTCTAACTTGTTTTATTTATGTTTCAAAATTAGAGCTGTCTACTTTTCTGTCTATACTGCTGTTAGTTTTCTTCCCCTGTTGACTCCCTGAAAAAAAATAATATGCACATAGTTTATTCCTTATTGGCATAATCATGGATTTGCAGCCTGGCTTATCAGGGATCAACCTAGGGAAGTTTCTTATCAAACGCGTTATAACGCTGGTGAAAAGAGAGATGCAACATATATCTGTGAGTATTTTACAAATATTGCAGACTTTCTACTTTCTCTAAAAGCTGCGTACTTCTGGACTCTTCTTTCTTAGTGTGTTACAATATGCGATTTGCCAATAGTTGTTGTGTACATTTATATTGTGAAATTTTTTTGGAAAATGCCATTTCTTCTATGATACTGCAATATCTTACAATATTAATATTGAAGTAACTTCCCACATCTAAATTTCCTGACCAATTTTTGCTTGTAGACCTTTGCAACTCTCAGTCCCATCCCAGGATTCATGCAGTGGCTCTTATCCAAATTGGCATCTCAAACTAAGCTCGCTGAAGGAGACATATCACAAACTGTTACGGAGGGATCCAGTTCGACTTTCTATGAGAACATACTTAAACCAGAGGAGGAAGAAGCGCTTATGAATTTACCTAAGTAAGCTACATTCTGTTCTCATATTGTTCTAAAGCTTTGGCTATTTCTTTGAAATTTTGGATTATGCTATTCTTGGATGTTATTTGGCATCTCCACCAGTTTTATGGCAGTCTCGTATTACCATAAAGAAAATTGTCCTGATAACTGTGCTATATTTGTTTTGTGTTTTTCTTGCTTTCTTTGTTTCTCCTCCTTTGACAGAATAATGGTAAGCAGACAATAAGTTCCTATATATTGAAATCAAATGAGAATCTCACATGATTTTTTATAATGAAAGATGTCATATTCCAACTCAATTTTAATGATAAACATATTTGATCCTTTTCTCCATTTGTTGTCCTTGTAAATAGTTGTGCCCATGCCATGGTTATTAGTGATACCAATTACTGATTTTTACACACTGTAGTAAGTGGTAACTTCTACCGGCTCCTCTCATCTGTCTTAAGTGTGACTAACAGCATTATGAGTTTCAGAGATGTTGCAATGGGACAAACTGGAATGGAAATCATGTTCAACTTGCTTACTTCTACATCCTATGAGTGGATCCATTCATCAGAACTTGTGTCGGTGTTAAAGTCCCCTTTGATTCGTTTATGTGCGAGGTATTGCAAGCAATATGGGAAATAAAACGACACCATATTAGAGTTGCACTGAGCTAGACAGCTACGCATATAATTTATAATTCATGTTCATCTGAAAATTTTTTATTCTTTTTATATTATAGATACATTCTACAAGAGAAGAAAAGAGGGAAGGCTTTGGACTCTGTAGCAAATTTTCACTTGCAAAATGGAGCGGTATGTCTTACAAGTGTAATATACAGTTAATAAACTTCTCTGTTATTGGTAATGGCACCCACTTTGAAACCAATAGTTTCTATACAATGTTTGATGCTTTGTAATATATTTAAACATCTTGGATGGATTTTTCAAGGGAAACATTCTATGAGTTGTTTTCCCGGTATTTGTTTCTTTCTATAATTTGTATGACTAAACTGGGAGTTCTCATCTAGCAAATTTGTGTCCCATACCACAAATAACTTAAGCTGTTTCATATATATAGATGGTTCAAAGAATAAACTGGATGGCAGACCGATCTGAAAAAGGCCTTTCCCAAAGTGCGGGCATCATGGTCAACTATGTTTATAGGTACTGTCTCTTGTAAACTCTAGAGCTAGTTTTTCTGTTTTTGTTCTTACCCAAGTGTGAAGTGTACACACTGTAATATCTTTTGGCTATCAGGTAGTTCTTGGGTCTTGAAAAATATTTAGATAAATCTTGTTTGCTTAGCTGACAAGTTTCCTGAACTTCACACCTTGGTTATTTTGGTGGAGTTGGGAAGATTCTTACCATTAGAAGGTGTAACGACTGTAATTGTCATTGCATCCTATTGTGGGTCACTTATGTTGTTAATCTCCATACAAGGATGGATTTGATAAGATGAATTCAATTTTAATTTTCAATTCACTTGACCAAATTTGAAGTGTATGCTGATAATGCCTGATTGCAGATTGGGGCACATAGAAGAGTACGCTCATTTGTATTTCAGCAATGGCGAAATTCATGCCTCAAATGATCTCCATCACTATGTTGAGGTAATGCCTTATGCAGATCTGGTTAATCTCCATTCAAGCTTGATATGAGATATACATTTTTTTCAAAAATATCTTGTGCGTTTCTGGTAAGGAAAGCAGAAACAAATGCATTTTACTGCTATTATATATCTTAATTCTTAACGTTTTTGCTGTTATATGCAGCAACAGAGTGACAAGAAACAATGAAATCTGCTTGCTCGGATTAAACTAGGAACAAATTTATTTAAATCTAGAAATGAGGAAGGTTGTATCTTCGCACGTTGATGATTTCTGTAAAGATAACGGGGGAAACTGCTTGCAAAATTTTCATAGATTTCTTTGTTCATACTGCCATAGATGATAACGGGGGAATTCTTGCAACTTGCAAGAGAGCTACATTGCAGAAGGCTATGATAAATGGTTCATGCTTGTCTTGGAAAACGTCATGCTCTGTAGTTCTCTTCAAAAAGGAAAAACTCAAGCCATATAGTAAACTATATGATGTATGTTCATATCAATATATTACTATACTGTGTCACTGACAACAATCACCATCTCGAGTGAACAGTGTGCTGCTGTTACCAATTTGGTTGTTGGTTTCAGATCATAAAATGTAAAGTGTAACGTAGGGAAATTGTTCCTTAAACATGGAGGTAATATTTGTTGCTTCTATCATCGCTGTTTAATGTTTCCTTATGCAGGAGAATTGGTTAGACTCAAACTCCTCAAAGGGTTCGGCAGAATCCTGGGTCGGTGAAGGCATTTCTTGTCTTGGCTCTTCGAAAATGAAAAGAAGTTTGTAAAGTAAAAAAGTAATAGTCTAATGTTAATAATATACTCTGTTGATTATCAATTAACAGTATATGATCTAACTCCATAATTTTGCTATTAGTCCCTATACAATTCATTTGAGAACCATCTATATGAGTTTTTCTTATTACACAGATAGTTTATTTATATTAACAGTCTTCTGTCTCTTATTCCCTTAGAGGGAATGAAGCTTGCACAATGTTGTTGGGACTATTCACTTCTCAGTTTCAACGGGAGTGGTTTCTACCACATAATCCATCATGAGCCTCGTGTTAGAGTCATCAACCATCTACAGGCAAATCAAGGCAGGAACAATCAGTTGCTGCATTATTATCAACATTCTGAAATCTGAATACAATGAATGGAACTTTATTGAATTACAAACCTTAAAAGCGAGGCGCTTCAAGTTATCCCATTCAAAATCATTTTTGCAGTATGCTGATCGCACCTATAATAATTCATCATATTATTCAGTACTCATCAAAAATTAGTTTGATAAGGGAAACATGGACAAGCAAATAATGAGTAATGTTCAGTACTCACTTCCATTATGCGTAGGGCTATTGTTGTATAGAAGACCATTAAGACATTAGTTTGCACGATTTCGTTTGTTCAATCACAAAAAACAACAACAAAAATGTTTGTGAGGTTAGATATTTGGCAGTGATTAAGGATTAAGTAGCTCAGTAAATGTGGTTACCTAAGTTCTTATGTCTAGATGATTCCCTCATCAAACTAGCACAGAATTTGTCCGCATCGTTCAACGAGTGTCTACTCAAAAATTCCATTAGCTCTTCATATGCTTCGGGGTTGTAGCTCTGCTCAGGGAAGTTATCAACATTATTACAAAATTCAACACATTATTCTAGATTGTAATAACATCTGATGAGTACGATATACTATTACAAAATTTAAACGTTTTAAAACTGAAAACTTTCCCCTTTTTATTTCTCATGACTGAAACTCTGAAAGTATTTAGTATCAACAACACAACTAAGCAGATAACCAAAACAAACTCTGTCCCAAAAAAAAAATGAGAAGAACCAAAACAAAAAGCAATAAAAGCTTAGCAGAAAGAGGCAAATTAAAAGAAGGATTTATAAACCTCAAGTTGAGCAGCAACAATTTTAACTGCAGTGTAGTTAAAGAAATTATGGAGGTTATTAGCAGCCTTTTTTTCTGGTGAAGCTTCTCCGAATCCTGCATCTCACCAAAAAAGTTATATTAGCTTTATATATAATAAGAAACAGATATATCTAACATGGTATTAAATTAAGCATGGATTAGTTGCTCCCCTCCTTATCAATAGTAACTCACCAGGTACAAACATCTTACTGCACTGTAAGCGTGTGGATTGAGAGCTTCTTCTCTTGCTGCTTGGCATTGATGAAGGGTAGGCATAATAAGAATTTGGAAGGTGAGGAAGTGCTAGAGTTGCATAACAAGATTCCATGGTTATTAGCACTGCTGGCTCTTAATTTTTGGTGAGGAATGAGGTTTGAGTTAAGGTTTATAATGGCGTCTCTATATATAGTATAGGGAGAAAATATCTACATGGTTGGATCCACGTGATAAAATATCTTAGAGCTTACCTGGAAAAGTGATAATAACTTTTACTTCCAAACTATTCCAGCTATTGTGAATTGGAGAAGATTGAACTTTGAAGGGCTTTAATCACACAATCACCCCCTTTCGGACACACAGGATAAACATGTATTTTCTTATTTTTCAAGCAAAAATAATAAAACTACTCATTATTATTATTTATATAACATTCCACGGAGAAAAAGTTATTAAATATGATTTAACTTATTTAACTTCCCAATAATTTAAAATTGTGTCATGCTATTCGCACACCAACAATCACTAGTAAAAATACACATATAAATATTTTATATAAATTTAAATATAAAATACACATTGAAAACAATAAAATTATACATGTATGCATATATAAATAACTGATTTTAATATTTAAATAAAATTATTATTTAAAATTATTTTATTTAATTTAATATTTATAAATTTATTTACATAATATTTATAATTACACATTTAATTAAAATAGTAATGTAACCCACAAGAAAGTACTTTTCATTTTAAAAAAAATCAAGAAATATTTACTATTTGATTAAAAGACTTAATACAATAACCACTAAATCACAGTCATGTTATTTATTTATTAGTTGTATTTTTTGTTCACGAGAAAATATGGTATACCAATAAGAATAAATCTATGTGTTGTACACATTTATACATATTATTTAGTTACATGAAAAAATATAAATATTAGCACAGAAATTTATATTTTTCTGTGCTAATGTTCACATTTTTTTGTGTTGCTGAATAATGTATACAATAATACATCTAGTATTACCTTTTCAACAATATTATTTTCTATTTCTAAATATAGCTCTTGCTACCATCTCCATTTCATTATAACATGTAGTTTAATATGAGTATATGACAAATTAGAAAGTGACATTTTTTTTTTCTTTTATTTATTCACATTGTAATAGCCTTTTGTAACTATTAACTATTAAGCACTTGATAATCGCCCATTTGGTTTGTTTCCTTTCCAGAAGAAGCTTGGGTAGTCATATTCTCCACGCAAACCTCCAATTTTAAATTAAACATGATAATGCTCCAAAACAAAAATAAATTTTAAAATACTAATTATTCCATTTTTTTCCTAATAGTTCAACGAATAATACTAAATAATTCAATAAAAATGATTTTTTTAATTATATAATATATTACATTATGTTTTTAACATCTTAAATATTTTTTTAGGTTTGATTTAAAAAATATTAATTACTTATAGTTTTATTTTTTTTATATATTAAAACTTTAAGTCAACACTCATTTTATTTTTATACAAAACTTTTGAATAAAATCTAACAAGAGCAAGCAATAAAAGCAAGAACATCACGACGTGTGTGTATATATATATATTTCTCCAACTTCTGAAGCCTTTTTTCATTCCAATGAGCACAAAAATGACCAGAAAGCCAAACGCAAGAAAACAGCACCATCATGTTGTATTGATCGATCTTCTTATTCTCTATTATTTTGTCTTCTTCTTCTTCTTCCCTGCCATAACCACAAAATCCGAAGCTAGTTGCAGTTCTGGCTGCGACCTTGCACTAGCTTCCTATTACCTATGGCCAGGAACAAACCTCACTTACATCTCCACCATCTTCGCAAAACCACAATCAGAGATTCTCAAATACAACCCTGGAATCAAAAACCCTGACTCCCTTCAGGATCAAAAAAGAATCAACGTTCCCTTCTCATGCGATTGCTTGAACAGTGATTTCTTAGGTCACACTTTTTCATACAAAACACAACACGGTGACACGTACAATAACATTGCTAAGCATGATTTCTCAAACCTCACAACTGAGGAGTGGGTGAGTAGGGTTAATAGCTATCCAGCTCTGCACATACCTGATGATGTTCTCATCAATGTCACTGTAAATTGTTCATGTGGTGATAAGCATGTGTCCAAGGATTATGGATTGTTTGCTACGTATCCCCTAAGGTTCGGCGAGGATTTGAAGTCGGTGGCGGCCGAATCCGGCGTGCCGGCCGAGTTGCTACAGAGGTACAATCCAGGGTCTGATTTTGGTGCCGGGAATGGGATTGTTTTTGTGCCGGCCAAAGGTACGTGTAACTCCATTTTATGCATTTTTCTTATGCAAGTGGTCATATACCATATATATATATATATAATAGGGTAATGCTATTTAAATAATAAGTGGTTTTCATTGACGAAGTGTAATTAAATGATTTATTTTTATATAAAATAAAAAATTATTTCAGTATAGTCTTTTATTTAGCATAAAAATAAATTATTTGATTGAATTTGGTTGGCCAAAACCACTTGTTCACATAGAATTATTGTATGTGTATGTAATAATATTAAATTGGTTACTAATGTAAAAATATATTTTATATTAAATATGGTCAAATTATTTTATAGTTTTCGATAATTAATTATTTACTTTTATATAAATTTATTTAATTACCTAATATATTATATATGTAAAAACAATTACTTTTAATATTGATCATGTGAATGGTGTCGTTCAAAAATAGATATATAATTTTTTAACTTTTTTTTTTTACCCAAAGAATTTATTTTTTATTTTGCTCATTTATATTTTGATAATTTCATGCTTACACACACAATTCTTATTTTATTATCGGTGCATTAATTTGTTCATTTTCTAAACCGAGAAAAGAAAACCACACATTATTAACTATTTTTCCATATAAAATTGTATAATTTTCCCTAAATAAATATGTTTTTTTTAAACGATCTATAAATTCAACTTATTAATATATAGAAGCTGATGAGATATTAAATTAGTTTCTATTTTTTAAAAATTATATTAAAAAACATATATATTCTAATTATTTCAATGAATATATGAGGCATATATTCTTCTTTTGATTCAGTATATTTGGCCATATTTGGAAACATCAATCTCGACAACTATCAACTGACAGAGATAAAAAAAAAAATACATTTTATTTTTATTTTATTTACGACAATCATTAGTCTAGCAACGAAACGAAATAATAGAATTTAAGAAAAAAAATCTTGGTGGTGTATTATTCACAAGATCCCATCTTATAATAGGTTTGGAGACTGAGAGTTGTTACAAAAATAAATAAATAATAGAGTTCACGACGCTTCGTTCATATTTGTCCCCTTCTTATTTAGCTTGACGATAATTTCTTATGAAACAAAACAAATTGACACATTATATTAGTTCACTCTAGTAGATACCATGATGTCACTAACTAACAATAATGTTAGATAGAAGACAATTTCATTTGGTAATATCTCATTTAATTTTAGCTTTATGTTCCAATGAGTGAGAAATTACATCAATTTAATCTGTAGTTTAATAATTACATCATTCCAATTTATCCACGGAAAAGTTTTGTATGTATTAATTGCTGATCTCTTATGCTTTTTAAATAATTTTTTTTGCAGATGAAAATGGAAAGTTTCCGCCACTGAAGTTGGGGTAAGCTTATATGTTGGCCAATTTAAGTTTTAACATTATTCAATTCTTTGCAATGAGTTAATTCTGTTCCAAGTTTTCTAATAACTGCAACATTTATACCCTTTCTTTTGCAGATCAGGTGATGTTTACAATGTGAAGTGTGATTAATCATGGTGAGTGATTTTGCTATGAGATGGTGACATTAATCATTGTTGTTGTACCAATATGTTTAAACAGGAATATCAGGTGGAGCCATAGCTGGCATAGTTATTGGAGGTGTTGTTGCTGTATTATTACTGTTGGCACTTGTTCTCTATTTTGTTCTGTTTAGAAGAAAGAAAGTGGTGGCTGAGGTATCCCTTCTCCCAGTCCCACCAGGTGCATCTCATGATCAATTTGCTCAACTCCAACATGGTACCTTTTCTTGTTTTCTTTTAATGCTTTATTTTGATGAATCATTATGATGTTAGTTTGGCTAATGAATGAATCATTGAAATATGAATTAGGTGGTGGAAGCAGTTTGGGTAAGGCATCAGAATCTTCCACTACTGTGATTTCTCCAAGGTTGACTGGTATTACAGTGGACAAGTCAGTGGAGTTTTCATATGAAGAACTGGCCAAAGCTACTAATGGCTTTAGCATAGCTAACAAAATTGGTCAAGGTGGTTTTGGTTCTGTATACTATGCAGAGCTTAGAGATGAGGTTTGTCATCACATGCTGTTTAAAATGTTTTCTAGATTGAGATGCAATTCTAAATATTAAGATACTCATTTGTTTTGCAGAAAGCAGCTATTAAGAGAATGGATATGCAAGCATCAAAAGAATTCCTTGCTGAACTCAAGGTTCTGACACACGTCCATCACTTGAACTTGGTATGAAATTTTCCTTCATCTTATTCAAATTGCATTGTCAAGGCTTCACATTTTTAATGTAAGTTACTTATGCAGGTGCGTTTAATAGGATATTGTGTTGAAGGCTCATTATTTTTGGTTTATGAATACATTGAGAATGGCAATCTAAGTCAACATTTGCGTGTCTCAGGTAAGAACAATTCATGATCTCATGGTTTTGATTTCATTTTGGAGATTCTTAATTAATATAGTTGCTATATAGGGAGGGATCCATTATCTTGGCCTATTAGAGTTCAAATTGCACTTGATTCAGCAAGAGGACTTGAATACATTCATGAGCATACAGTTCCTGTCTATATCCATAGAGATATTAAATCAGCAAACATTTTGATAGACAAGAACTTCCGCGCAAAGGTTTGTGTCGCATCGAGCGCTTAGCACTATCATTTTGCAATAGATTTGATCCAGAATTTGTGTTGAATGCTGAGTTCATCTTTTTCACAGGTTGCAGATTTTGGGCTAACAAAATTGACTGAATACGGTAGCTCTTCATTACAAACACGTCTTGTTGGTACATTTGGCTATATGCCTCCAGAGTAAGATTCTTACTTACCATTTCATTTTCTTATCTATAGATGTTCATGTATATTGATCAAGTGCATGCTTTTTATGCAGATATGCACAGTATGGTGAAGTTTCCCCCAAAATAGATGTATATGCTTTTGGAGTTGTTCTCTATGAACTCATATCCGGAAAGGAAGCTATTATCAAGACAAATGAGATTGTGACTGAATCAAAAGGGCTTGTTGCCTTGGTTTGTTTTTTCTATTGCCTTTCTTTTTTTGTCTAATCATATTTTATAACTCATCACACATTCCATTTAATATATTTTCATTTATTTGTGGGAAAAAAAATTGCAGTTTGAAGAGGTTCTTAGTCAGCCAGATCCAAAGGAAGATCTCTCTAAATATGTTGACCCTAGACTTGGTGCCAACTACCCTGTTGACTCTGTATTTAAGGTGATTATTACTTGAACTTGTTGAGAAAGAAATTATAGTCAGTTTCTTCTCTGACTTTGAATTTGAGTTGTGCAGATGTGTCAACTTGCAAGAGCTTGCACACATGAAAACCCTCAACTAAGGCCAAGCATGAGATCAATTGTGGTTGCATTAATGACACTTTCATCAGCAACTGAGGATTGGGATGTTGGATCTTTCTATGAAAATCAAGCTTTGGTGCATCTAATGTCTGGAAGGTAGCCTTAGCTCGATGGGGTTACTCAAATTAAATGTGTTCTTCTCACCCTGAAGCTATGTGAAGATATATACAATTCTCAATTTTTGTCAACACTAGCATTATTCATGACATGAATCTAATCGATCTTCACTTTGAATATGTAAATAAAAACAAGTATTATATATAAATAGCAATGAAGATCTTACAATACTTGTTTGGAAAATGGTACTTGTCATACACCTCATTTTATTTAAATATTCTTTGATTAAAAAGAAGGTTCCTTCACGTTACATTTGCATGTGGTGTGATCTATCAAGTTAGGTTAATTTAGGTCCTTAATTAGCTGGAATTGAAGCTCTATAGCAAGCAACAGACCATGCTCATTCAACTGTTTTGTTAAAGTATTCTTTCTTGAGAGACAAGGGCATTTAATTGCTTAGTGGCCAAGTGTAGTGTTTGAATAAAACTTGAAGCCTAGGTAGGTAACCCATTATATTGACCATGGAATATCATAACATGGATTCCTCTGAAACTGACAAGAACAAAATATAATGAGAGTAATTTTTTTTTTAAAAATAAACAAATTATATATCTAATCTAAATCTAAATAAAATTAATTGTAATTAATGATTAATAATGAATCCGGAAGAAAAAAAATTGGGTTTGGGGAGATTAGGTTAAGTGAACGAAGGATGTGGGTCCACGTGTATTTTCGGCAAGGCGGTGGCGTGCCCTCCGCTCAAAAAGCTTCACGGGCTACGTTGCCGACGTGTCACTATTTGGTGGGACCCACCACCTAACGTCAAAACCGAAAACTAAAACGACCCCCAAAAGAACGAATACGACGCCGTTTCAACGCAGTGACTGTGATTGATGCTATGAAGTATGAATGAATATCATCATGGCTACAAAGTTGAATGCTAGTTTTTCTCGAATTCACATGCTCTGTTATTTTGGTTATGGCACTTCCCTCTCACCTGATGTGCCTGCAATTACAAATTCATGGTTATTCACTTGTATGATCTCAGCTCTAGGTGGTGGTGGTGCTGATGGTGGTGTTGGCAACAGCAAGTGCGAGAGGCGTGCCTCCCAAGAGGCGCCACGTCATCACCAGCAGCAGCAGTAGGTTCTCGTTCTTCAGCTGGAAGCTACTCATCCTGCTCTGCGTTTCACTCTCCTGCCTCCTCGTTTTGGCTGCTCTCTCTACTCTTCACTCCTCTTACCTCTCCGATTCTGATACCTCCAACTACTTCAAGGTAAAGCGATCAACGGTTTCTAGAACCTTCCACGGCCCCCCTAAGATCGCCTTCTTGTTCCTCGTTCGCCAAAACATCCCCCTTGATTTCCTCTGGGATATCTTCTTCAAGGTGAATTTTCCCTCTCTCTTTTTTTTTCAAAACCGATCATAATGGGAAATTATCAGAAAAATATGATTTTTTTTTTTGGGGTTTGAATTGGTGCAGAACGGTGACGTTGGCAAGTTCTCGATTTACGTTCATTCGGCACCAGGGTTCGTGTTGGATGAGTCAACTACGAGGTCGAGCTTCTTCTACGGTACACAAATCTCCAATGCCATTCAGGTTATCCATCTTTTTCCTCTTTTCCCTTTTTTTTTTTGGGCTTTTCCAATTGGTTGTTTGCAAATATAAAAGTTGCTTTCTTTTTTGGGTTGTTGATGCTTGATGTGGATGTATATTAATTACCCCTTTCCTATAATGCACAAAATGGAAAGAAAATAAAAAGTAAAATGTTACTTCCGGGGGAACTTCTAAGTTCTGTTTTGTTGAAGGGTCGAAAATACTAGTCATAAATTTTTCGAGTTATGAATTTGTTAGACTCGGTGGGTGGACCTGCTAAATTTGTCATCCCGTAATTGAAGGGACACCAAATTGACTCTTGATCAAGGAAAAATTCTTTCCAACGGGTTATTTTAACTTTTCAACCATCATCATACTTACATAGTATATAACATAGTTTACCTTTTCAAGAAAATCTTTCAAACGGGTTATTTTAACTTGTCAACCAATATGTGTTGGTAAGTTACATCTCATAGCATAATTTTCTTTCCTTTTTTAATGCAAGATATAGTTTTTTTTAAAAAAAAGATAATACCTTTTTTTATAAAAAATTTCCTAGCTTAAATGCTGTGATTTTGCAATAATCTGGTGGTAGGAAGCAAAGCATTCGATGCGAATCAAATAATTATCCTTTTTTCCTTCTCTCTCTCTCTTTTTTTTTTTTTTATGGGGAGGGTGGGGGGATGGAACAATGTCTTTATCCTAATGCATTCTCTCCGGATATGATTTAGATAAGCATAGAGTTTTTGCAAATTAAAATAGGGAAATGATATTTTAGAGAAAGTGAACTTATATGTATTTGATGGCATTGGAAACTTCAAACTTTTATCTTTTCTGTAAAATCCTTCCATTTTTGTATTCTTAACAAATGCCCTTTGCAAAACCGATAATGATATAAATACTGTCAGCTGTTGTCTGGTATACCAATGGGTTGTCTAGTCTAAATCTTTTATGAGTTCACTTAATGCATTTTTGTAGGTCTCATGGGGAGAATCAAGTATGATTCAGGCTGAAAGGTTGTTACTGGCGGCAGCACTAGACGACCCTGCAAATCAAAGATTTGTTCTTCTCTCGGATAGGTTGGCATTTACAAATCTTGTAATAACATAAGTTTCCATTAGGAGTTTTCTCTTGATATGTTTCTTCTTTGTCCTGTTTGCCTTGTATCCTTTTCAAAGGGAAGAGGCAGTTTGGGACGTGGGATATGCTTTGTGTGAATTTCCTTGCCCACAGTAAGAGTCTAAGTTTCTGTTTTCCACATGCAGCTGTGTTCCTCTGTACAACTTCTCGTATGTGTACAATTATGCCATGGTTTCTCAAAAGAGCTTTGTGGACAGGTAGAGAAGAAGGCTTTGGTTCTTGAGGTGCTTAGCACTATATCTTTTTTGGCTGCTCAATTATAATAAGTTCATGTGAAATGAAGATGTTCAAAAGGTGCAGTGAATTAGTTTTTTCATATTGCAGCTTTCTTGATGTGAAGGATGGCCGCTACAACCCGAAAATGTCACCTAAAATACCAAGGGAAAAATGGCGTAAAGGGTCACAGGTGATTTCTCGTATCTTTGATTTTTGTTGAATATTGATGTTCTTTCCAGTCATGAAGGACTAAATCTGGTGGTATTATCATCAGTAATTATGTGTGGCTTTTATGTTGTGTGTCCTGTATGTGACAGTATTTGGTTCAATCAATTCTGTAGATTAATGGGTTAAAAAGAGGCAAGGATATGTCTTGCTTTTCTTTAGAACTAGTTGGAGAAAATATTGTTTGTCATAAATCATTGTTTGCTACATCCAGCTGACTTTGGTAACGCATACCATGTTATTCGTGTAGTTATTAATTTGGAAATTTAAGAATACTTGATTGATTGATTGATGGCTTTTGTAGATTTCAAGTTGGATGCTAAATATCACGTTATATTAGTAGGTGACATCATAAACTGTTTATTCCTTTAAAGTATGTTTGAAGTTGAATTCATTTTGGATTTTCAGTGGTTCACTGTAGTACGTAGCCATGCAGAAGTAATTGTTGATGATGATGTTATCTTCCCTGTCTTCAATAAACATTGTAAGGTATGTAATCAATCACGACTTGCAAGACTGGGATTACTGTAAGTCTTTAATGTGTTATTACTAAAGGAATAACCTGTGATTATCTTCTCATCACAGAGACGTCCACCAATTGATAACAGAAAGGGAAAGCTGAATCTTGTAAGTGGTTCAATTTTAGTTTTCTTTGTATCATTATTGGAATGCATCATGTAATCTTACTGTTATGCATAAACACTATTCTTTGCTTCTTTTAAACTGGAAATTATTGGTTTAATACTATTTGCTTTAAGGGTATACTTCTATTCTGATTTTATCAAATAATTGCAGGCCGAAGTTATTATTTTAAATTTCATCCCATTGTCTCTCTCTTTCCCCCCTTTTATGTGGTATCTGATCACAGAATATGCTCAGATGAGTTAATTCCTGTAAACTTTTTTCTCAAATGCTCAAATAACCTAACATTTGCAAAAGCCCCGCGTACAAACCATTGGATTCATGTGTGAGAATTAGTACATGATTGACAATTTTGTAGTGGGATTTCATGTTTTTGCTTATTTGTCGCACGTGTTAAAAGATCCTTTTAAAAATCTGTGACTTCCTCTGCAATGTGAATATCTAAGAGACATGTGGAATAGATCAAACTATGGAGCATGCTTTGACTCTAGTATTGTTCATACTGATAACATTGTCTGGATATTGAGTACTCATTTTATATTATGTTTTTCTTCCCCTATCAATATAAATGATTGTTAACTATGGTGGTGGCATAAATGCAGAAACTTCAGAAGCAGCACAACTGTATTCCAGATGAACACTATGTGCAGACATTGCTTGCAGTAAGATATTAAGATTTTTCCATCACTATTACTTTTGGTATTTGTTGTTGTGGTTTTCTATTAAGAGTGTAATACCTCTTCAAGGATTAATTGGCACTGATATTCTTTCTTCTTCTCTGTAGATGCATGGCCTTGAAGGTCAACTTGAACGTAGAACGGTGACCTATACCCTATGGAACCAGTCTACATCAAAGATGGAGAATAAAGGATGGCATCCTATTACATTCAGTTATGCAAATGCTAGCCCACAAAGGATAAAGGAAATGAAGGTTATCTTCTGATACCTTATATTATACCCATGCATAGATTTAGCTGCATAATTGGTGGATAATGAGAACTTCTCAAAGACATTTGTTCGTTTTTATCAATAGTGTTCCATCTGTTAGAATAGATCTGCAAAATTATACTCAATTACCATGATTGCATCTTTGTTTCTAGCTACTATTTCCTTAATCCCGTGCTTGTTCATTTTTGTTTTCTCTTCTCTCTAACAGGGCATCAATCATGTATATTATGAGACAGAGTTTAGGACAGAATGGTGTCGTGCGAATTCAACTTCGGTTCCGTGCTTTTTATTTGCTAGGAAATTCTCTAAGGGAGCTGCCATGCGCTTGTTGAGCGATGAAGTTGTTGGCCACTTCCAACTTTCTGCAACGTTGGACACTCCTCCATGACACGTCCACATACAAATTACTGACCTACTTTCACATATACTTGTGACCTCAAATGGGATTGGTATACACAGAATAGCATACTCCACAGTCCACACACAGATTTTGAAGACCCTAGTTTCTAGGTAGCTGTGGCTGAATCAGTTAATTTGGATGTAACAATCTAATAGGACCATATTTTATCTGGGTTTAGATAATAGGTTTTACGTATCTATCTCATTTGTAGTACAGTTATCAGTTACATAAAGCGATAATTACAGTATAAAGAGAAGTATTTTTCTTTTTATAATATTCGGTATTGGAGAAGCGTTATAGTAGTTCATAATTCATATATCTATCCTCAAAGCAGAAATCAATTGAAGAAAAAGTAAAAAAGTCAATGATTCAAGAGAAAGCTGATTAGATGAACTTATCATATCTACTTATTTGTTCATTAAACAATATATCAAGAAACCACAGAAAGAAGCCAATGAATAGAAGAATGAACAATCTAGTGAGAAACACAGGGCAGAAGGTGATATCTGTATTCAAAATTGAGCTCTTGATATCTTAAGAGCGCTCTCTTTCCATCCTCTCTGGCGAGCCCTGAGTTCCCACAATGCACTCTCCTTCATCTGATTCTCAAGCGCTACCTCGGCTCTCTCCCTCGCCTCCTCGCATGTCTCCATCCCTGAGTTGCACTTATCAGCCTCCTTCTGATACTGTGATGCTAGCTTCTTCGCCTCCAAGAGTGTCGTGTCAGCAATCCTCTGTTTCTCCTCGGCCTGGGCTTCCTTCTGCTTTACTTCCTCTGACAACAGCTCAGTGAATCTCCTCTCAGACGCTTCTTCACCCACCTCTGTGTCTTGCTTCATGCAATCTACACATTAACACATTATATTTAAAGTGTGAATGTGCTGCAAATATTAAGTAGTAATAGAGGGAGAAGAACTGACCTAAAATGGAGTTGTTGTTCAATCCTGCAGCAGGAAACAAACATTTAAGCAATGATGATGAATATATGAGCATAAGAAACAAGATTTGGAAGGCATGAAAAGAAGAGGTACCTTCAGGGAGAGAAAGAAGAGGTTCAAGAGAGCAATCACAGTGGCAAGGAGGGCAAGAAGAGACGGCGGAGAGGGACTCGTTGAGATGCCAATAGAGTGGTCTGCCGCCAATATAACCGATGAGACAGAATCCAACAGTCCACATGCACACCATGAACGCTCTCTGCTTCCTCCTGTTCATCATTTCTCTTTCTTTTCTTTTCTTTCTTTCTGTGTAGATCTTCACACTCAACTAACTAACTAACTAACTGACCGGGGAACAGGATCTTCACTTGACTGAGCTCTCAGGTACTTTGCTTTTCTTTGGTTTCAAGATTCGCGTACGTAACCAACCTAACTGCCTCACTCTCAGCTACTACCCCCACGTGTCTCTCAACTCACTCTCCCTACTATTTTTACTTTTTTTTAATTATTATTATTGTTTCACTCCTTCATTCTCCATTATTAATGTTCCTGAAATGATACACATTCTTAATTCCTATGTTTCTGATTCTTATTCTCGGTTAAATTTAGTAAGAGAAAGTTTAAGGAGCCTATAATTTGTTAGCCAATAAGTGACCAATAGGCTTTTTCTTTTTTTTCTTTTTCCTCTTTTACCACCTATTATTTTTCTAATTACACTCATTGGCTCCATATTAGTCCCCTATTGGTTCCGTTACATTACTCATTTATGAAATACTAATTCTCAAGGATTTTTTAAAATATAAAGTAAATTTCATATTTACACATATACAGTTCTAAAACTAGTTATGTTTTTGCATTAAAAAAGTTACAAAGACACCTTTGTCAACACTCATTGATTTTCATTCTCTTATTCTCAAATTACTATATATAATTTATATTTTTTTTTATTAAGTAATTATTCATGTAGAGCGCTAAAATTCAATTTAACTACTAATAGACTAAATTGAGATCCAAAACTTGTAAATGATTTACATTAGTCAATTTTAGAGTATAGGTTTATAATTTGGTATTTAGAGTTAAAAATTTACGATTCGAGATTTAGAATTTAAACTAATTAAATAGCATAATTTTAAAAAAGTTAACTCATGTGGGTTGAAAAAAATTAGTTACTTAAACATTACTTGAATACAACATTTTCCTTTCTTTCTGTGTATAGAAAAAGAAGATTGCTG
This sequence comes from Stylosanthes scabra, assembly GCA_036250425.1. NCBI lineage: Eukaryota > Viridiplantae > Streptophyta > Magnoliopsida > Fabales > Fabaceae > Stylosanthes > Stylosanthes scabra. The sequence continues at coordinate 137,583 of JASCZI010090666.1, forward strand.
AATCCCTGCAGTTCTTCAGGGCAAGGAGTCTTAAATCTAAGCCATGTCAACAAGAAACAATAATAAGAAGGGAAAAAAATACGGGGTGGTGAGCCATAGAATATATTTAAGTTTTCGTTGGAAATCTAAGACATCTCAGCCTTAGATCAATTTTCAGAACATATGCAATTGTGATATATGTGATTGCTTTCAATGTTAATGCTAACTTCCTCCACTTTGAACATTTGCTTCCTCAAAATTTTTAGTGTAAACACTATTTCTTGAAACTGGGGGTGTGAGTTGTGAGCTGTGAAAAATGTAGTTATGGCCCCATGTATGTCAATGAAACTCCAGCCAGGAATTTTCCTCAATCCAAGAGATCTCATACGATTCCATGCCTCACCCACTTCTTCCCACTTGTTTATTGAAGCATAGCAATGTGCAAGTTGTACATAATGCCCTGCATTCATAGGCCTCAGCATGAGAATGTCATTGGCGATTGCATCACCAAGTTCCTTATTACCATGAGCTCGACATGCATCAAGGATTATGCCTAAAACATCTAGATGAGGCCCTGAGAATACTTTTCTGTACAGGTTATATGCCTCCTCTACCCTCCCTGCTCGACTGAGGAGATCAACCACACAAGCATGGTGCTCAAGATTTGGTGCAATTCCAAAATCTCTAGTCATTGATTCGTATATGTTCAATCCTTGGTCTACAAGTCCATTGTGACTACAAGAAGATAGAACCGACAAGAAAATCACATGGTTTGGTTTAATCCCAGTTTTCAGGAACTCTGAGTATAACCTAAATGCAGTTTCTCCTTTGCCATGATAGCCATACCCTGCGATTATCGCACTCCACGAAACCAAGTCCTGATTTGGCATCCGATTGAAACACCTTTGGGCGGCATCCAAATCACCACATTTGCAGTACATGTCTACTAAAGAAGTGTCCACTAAGATGCCTGGCTGAAGAACATTTCTTACAATGTAGCTGTGTATCCATCTTCCCAAGTGGAGTTGCCCGGTTGATGCGCAGCCTTGGAGGAGGGAGACAGTGGTTATTGAATCAGGGTTTTGATGATCACTCCTCATTTCATTGAAAAGCAACAATGCCTTGGATACATAGCCATTTTGTGCATATCCACCGACTATTGCGTTCCAAGAAACCAAATCCCTTTGACTCATCCTATCAAATACAATGGAACTCTGGTCCAAGTGACCACACTTTGCATACATGGTAACAAGAGAGTTTTGAGCGGCATTATCCAATGTCAACTCTTGCCTCATTATGTAACCATGAACGGATGCTCCCAAATGAATAGACCCAAGTTGACCACAAGCAGTAATTACACTCGCCATAGTAGCACTAGATGCCTTCACTCCGAGATTCAACATTTGTCGGAATACACAGAGTGCCTTATCGGCAGAATCATTCTGCACCAGGCCTGATATCATGGCTGTCCACAAAACTACATCCCTGTCTAAACTCCTCTCAAACATTCTGAAAGCAGTCTCAACCTTCCCACCTTTCAAGTATGCTACAATCAGTGATGTTTCAACACGTGCATCCAAGTGACAACCACCTCTCAAAATCTGGCCATGAACTAGCATTCCTAATTTCAACTCGCCCCTTGATGCGACCGCAGATAGCACTGACCCAAAAGTCTGCCGATCAGGCTCTAAGCCTTCCAGCCTCATTGTCTTAAAAAGCTGCAGAACCTCATTCAGATCCCCAATCTGGGCATAGGTCGATATCATCGAATTCCAAGAAACTATATCTCTTAGCTCCATGTAATCAAACAACTTCCTGGAATCATCAATGCTCCCACATTTCCCATAGACATTCAACAGAGAATTTGACAAGCTCATATCATACATAAACCCATGCAAAACTGCAGAGCCATGCAAACACCGCACTTGAGCAATATCTGAAACTCCAAGCAGCAAGCTTAGCAATGTAACACTAGTGGGCTGAATTCCCTGGCAACGCATCTCACCAAACAAGGAAAAAGCCTCAAGTACACGACCACAGTGGGAATAGCAGCCAATAATGGTAGTCCAAGGAACAACGTTTCTGTGAGGCATAAGGTCGAACACTTTGCGAGCAACATCAGGGAACCCGAATTTGACATAGAAAGTAATCAAAGAAGCAGCTATGTAAGGATCAAGGGAGAAGCCAAGAAGGACGACACGTTGGTGGAGGAGCAGGCCAAGGGGGAAGAGGTTGAGGGAGGAACATGCTTTGAAAAGGGTGGGGAAGGTGAAGGGGTCAGGAGGGACTTGGGAATGGAGCATGGAGGCATAGGTAAGAAGGACTTGACGGTGGGAGCCTTGGGAAGAAAGGTGGTTGATGTAGCCATTGAAGGAGTGAGTGGCGGTGGGTGAAGGTGGTGGTGGTGGTGACAGTACCAGCCACCGGGTTTTGATTGTCTTGTAGGCAGGGAACTTCGGTAGCAAAGAGTAAGGAGCCTTTGGTTTGAATCCGAACATCAGTATGACCCATTACACATCCAAAACAAGTTACACATTTGTTAAAATAAAATTAATAACGTTTGATAACCGAACAAAAGTATAGTGATGCTGCAAACATCATTCAAACTAAAGTACTCTCTTATACACAGGCATTCATTGAAAATTATTTATTGCTTTGAGAGTTGAGACTATGCATACAAACGCAAGTGATGATGGCGTTAATATAAGGTTAAAATGTTCAGGATACATTGGTTCAGCTTCAGTTGAATAGGTTGGTTGTACAATTGTGATTTGACTATAAAGCCACAGTAGAGTGTATATATCAATTATCATGAAATCTTGAACATTACTACGAATACAATTTTTCCTGATCCTCTTTACTACTAAGATCATGGTCATGAATATATTTATTTTCAGCTTAAATATTTGTCCATGCTGCTCTAAGGCATCTTAACCAACGAAATAAAACTGCGAGATCCCCAAAAGTTCTACGAACAATGAGCTGCTACTATTGTTTCTTTGGATACTCTCTGGCGCCAAATATAGTAGACCCAATCCTCACGTTTGTACTTCCCATCTCAATCTGCACAATTTCAAAGCTAGTTGGCTAAGAAATCTTATGAAGAATTTCACAAAACTTGTCCAATTCAATTTATTGTGTTTTTAAAACTTTCTTACAGCTTGCTCAAAGTCTGCAGACATGCCCATTGATAGTTCACACTGATCTTCTGATATTCCAATTGCCTTGCAAACTTCACTTCTACAATTCCATAACGTCTGGATAGTACAAAAGAAAATTTAGTCTCAAGGATTAAATTGGAAAATTAGCAAGGATATCTCCAAAACAAATAATCATGCCCAAAATTGTAGTCACCACCTTAAAATTTTCTGGGGTAGATGTATAATCTGGCATACCAATTGTCATTAGGCCACAAAACTCAAGGTACTGACGGTCCCTAACATATTTTACAAGGTCCACACACCCTTCTGGGTTAACACCGAACTTAGCTGCAAGTAAAGAACAGTTGAATGTCATTCTTGGAACAACAGTGAAAACATAAACAGCAGCATTTTATCATGCGACAGAAAAAGAAAAAGACATAGGGTGCAGATTGTTTCTCAGCATGCTCCTAAACTAGCAGTCATGCTGTAGCATATTTAATTCTGATAAATGTATAGGTTACAAAATCACATATACATCTGTGATGTTAGAATTAATGATTGGCTAACCATTATTACAATGAAAGAATTGGAAACTTCGTTCTCGAGTGAATTCAATGATATTTTCATATTTATAGGACATGTAAAACAACTTGGGTTAAGGAACATGCAACATTAGCCAATGAATTTCATAAACAAAATGTAGATAATGAAAGGAATACGAAATCTATCAAGTGCACTTACATGTTTCTCCACTTGTATTGACTTGGACGAAAACCTTCAATGGTTTCCTGCCCATGTTTGCTACAGCATTATCAAGAACATTTGCTATCTGCCAGCAGCAAAAAGAGGGGACAGGGAGAATTAAAAAGAAGATCCAAATGGTAAGTTAATCATCTGAAATGAATATGAAAGACACCAATATTCTGCACGCAATATATCAAATATCTTGTTTGATAGAACTATTCCCTATGACGCTTTATTGTATGCAGAAAAAAATTCTAAAATAAGTGACAAGAAACATAAATGATCAATGGGACAGAATTGAAACTGATTAATGTAAGATAATTCTACATGCACAAAACCAATCCCTAAACTCATTGAACAAATGGCTACGCTACAGCTACTTCTAGTTTTATAATAACCACTCTGGTTAACAAGGCTTGGAACTGATTTAAGGACAGCCTGCAAAGTCAAAATTAATTTGCATGCTAAATCCCTATGCATATGTATTTTGCATTCCCCCAAATTCAATACGAACTATAATATACAATGAACTACATTATTGTGTGCACTCATATTATTATAATACTATATATTATACTTCAATCCACCACCAAACAAACTGCCAAGAATAGGTAGAAAAAGAATTACCTTCTCATCATCTACAGTTTCTACATATTCCAGGTTGGGAACAGAATCTGCCAAAAAAAATCAAATGAAGAACCGAGCAAGTTACAATCAAATCATGGAATGCTATAACAATTGAAGTATGCCAGGTGAGCTACAATAACTGAATCAAGCTCGAAAATGATACTTTATAGATAACGAATATCGAAATCAAAGTGAAGGATTAGGTTAGGATGCATAACATACTGACGAGAAGCTTCGCCTTATTGCTCTGCAAATTCCCGATGAAATGCCACCGAATATCTTCTGGAAGCTGCAACAGTTTCACAAAACCTAAGCATCGACAATTTCAATCCATATAAGAATCGAATCGGATAACGGAACTGACCTGAGGAGCTTTCTCGACGAGTTCTTGGACGTAGTTCTCGCCGAAGCAGCGGTGGCCGGAATCGTAAACCTCGCGGAGGACGGATACGGGCTTGGTCTTACTGACGGCAACTACACGGACCTGTTGTGGCGTCCGTCCTGATCGCTCGGCGGCCTGGTGTACGCGCTGCAACACCGACCTCAAGGATGCCGCAGCGACTCCGTCCATGGCGGCTGCTGACGTGGCCATTCAACACGAATCACAGAGACACACTTACACCAATCTTCCAGATAATTCACCGCGGCCCGCGACGCATCTAACAACCAAAACGGTTCTCCCTGTTTTTTTTTTTTTTTTGGGCTCCTAAATTGGATCTGAGTTTAAGGCAGCTAAATAAATATAGGGCCCAGAAACATAATTATGTTTAAAAAATAATTTAATGACTTAAAATAAGAAAATAAATCTGAAAAAATTGTGTGTTGGAAAAATATTTTAAGAACCTTTACACCATGATTTAGCTGCCAAAATGATGTGGCAGTTACTCAAACATTCCAATAAGATTATAAACAACTTTGCCTCAGTATCAACAATTTCTTCAAACTATTGGCTAGTAATTTTTGTACAAATTAAATAGCAAGTAATGCTACCTAACCATAAATGTATTTTTTGGTGGCCAGTGTAATAAATATATTTTTATACATTTAGAATTAAAGGCTCATAGTTATACATATACATCTTGATATGCTATAATTTCTGAAAGTTAATTAAATAATTTGTGCAAAGCTAAATGGTGTGGGGAGATTGTGATCGTGTTAAGCTCAAGCTGGTAGCCATTCGCATAAACTGTTTCTTTATGGTAGACTTGAATTTGTATATTTGTAATGGTACAGCTACAGCAATCAGTACTGCAATTATCACCGTATAAGCCTTTTCCAACTTTTCAGCTTCTTTGGTAGTGCTTATCCCGGCAAATATGCTCACTGCAACCATTACAATGGCAGCATACCCTGTAGCATGGTGCCATATGTTCCACCACTTGCCATAACCACCTTCTTTATTTGGCCTCATCAACACCGAAACCATCTGTGTATAGTATATATTAATAATTTGACATACTAAGTTACTAGACCATGGAATTCATGTATAATAGAGAGAGGTAGGACTGACTTGTAAGTTTAAGATTGTGAAGGCAATGATGGTAAGTGCAAGTTGAAGCTTAGACATAAAATGTTTTGAAAGGGTTCTAAGCCATATCCCAATGCACCAGCCTATTGTGCCCACAATATATCCCATTGTTTGGCACACTATGTGACACCAGAACCATTGTTTCCACTTGATTGGAACTTCTCTGAAGTATCTTGCAATGATTGCTCCTATTGGAAGCAAAGTACCCCATCCTACAAGGATTAGAATTCCATGCACCTACCATAGGCTCAAACAAATAAATCATCTACACATATGTATACATTAATACACCATAAATTAAGGAATTAGTAATAATGAGGCATTACTTTTTGTAGATGAAGCTGAGTATGGTGGGAGAGAGTTTGATGATCTCTGTAGGATACTACAATAGTTCTTTTACTATTATTTCCTGGCGTCAAGTTATGACTGATTTTGGATTCGAATTCATCTGCAAATAGAATGAGAAGCAGAATTAGGAAATAATAGGATGTCATGATGGGGTATGTTTACCAATGCTATAGTGTATAGTGTTGTCTCGCTCTATGTTACTCTCATAACATGAACAACCACTACATAGTTCTTTGCTTGTTTACCTTAAAAGAGAAAAAGGAATATTAAATTCTTTCATTTATTATAAGAGTGCAAGTACAAATATTATATATTCTTAGCTGTAAAATGATATTTGGCTTTATTTATTCATTTAGAGAATTTGTGCTTTCCTTGTGAAATTAAAATAAGTACGTATAGCAATACTCACTCTATATATGATCAATGATTTTCATAAATTAAATTCCCTCCTCATTTATGTTCTCCCCTTGCAGCCATTCTCTTCATTGGCTAATACGTGCCTTAAACCTCGCACCACCTCTATATTCCAAAGCCTTATTCTTGAATAAATGGCTCATATTCACATTCCATTTCCATCTTATCCATTATTATCCACAATCATCATCAATTCTTCTACTTCTTCTTTCACATTTGCTTCTTCTAATAACATATCCGTTTGCACCTCCAATTTGAACAATTTTGTATCAAGCTTGAAGCTCTGATGATATTGCCAACAAGCCTAACTTTGGCGCCGTAAAATTTAGACTCAACCTAGCTAATAAGTACCTAATTCATGCGTGTAATCTTGCACTAATTAAGTTACAGTGATTAACCCTCGTTTCCTATAAATACTTCAAATTACACATCCAATATTCATCACAATCATATCAATCTTTCCTCTCTCATTTCCTATCATAATCTTATACACACAAAAGAAGAAGAAAATGAATAAGTTTGTGAAGAGCCTTTTTGTTGTGTCCATGGTAATAATGGCTTTGGCAATTACAATGGCAGCAACAACAGAAGCATCAGAGGAAGCAAGTACCCTGAGAGGAAGAAGCCGTTTCCTAATGTCGCATAAAAGCAGCAAGGACAGCAGTGTGGAGACAGGAGCATGTGACAAGTGCAACAACAAGTGTGTGGACTTGTCCACAGATCAATTGAACTGCGGAAGGTGTGGGAAGAAATGCGGACATAACAAGATATGCTGTGTAGGTAAGTGTGTGAATCCAATGACTAATGAGAAGCATTGTGGCAAATGTGGCAACAAGTGCAATTCCAAAGGCTCTTGTGTCTATGGCTTGTGCAACTATGCTTAGAAGAATTATTCCACTATGTGTGGCCATCCAATAAAGCAGCCATGATATCAAAAAGCTTGATCAGTGCTGCTACATTTTAGACTTGTATTAATTAACATTTTATTCTTTGCATTCATTATTATTCCGTTGCTGAATTGGTGTCATTTGCATTATTGTAATATTGTTGCAATTCTTTCATTGTACGAGAAAAAATGTATTGCTTGTCTCCTTTGATTTATTTTATTGTTTGTCTGTTGTTTTAAGTACAACTTGATTGTAATTTGTTTATCAAATAAATGAATGCATCTACTCCATTATGTTTTAATAATGTAGTTTATTTTGAAGTCGTGCATGTGTTTGTTCTTGGGAGGAGGGGGAGAAAAAAGAGATAGAGAGAGCTTTACTCCCTCAACAAACTTGATCTCTTAAAAAAATACAATATTTATTATTCTGATTGTATATTATATATAAAACAAATTTAATAATTAAAATAGTAAATTTTGTGTCCCTTAGTAGTCTATATAATTAAGAAGATAAATACTCCATATTATCAGAATTTATAAATAGTCTTAAATTTAAATCAAAATTTTTATAAATGTATCTATATTAACATAAATTAGAAAAGAATATTTAATAAAAAAAATTACACAACAAACTCCTTTAAGAAATGATTACATGGTCCAAGACTCCAAAATCAAAAGTCCAAACTAATTAGTTATTTGAAGAAATGAAAAAGGAAGGGTTAATAAATGGTCCAGTAACAGTAGAGTCTGAGTTCTGCTAGGTGTCTTGAAACAAATTGGTCAAACTATAACTAACTTTTCTTGAACCAATGGTTTGTGTGCTTCTGTAACCGCTTTTCTGATTAATCATACCTTTCAGAGCTTGAGTTCTTCTTCTGACTTTACCACGTGTTATAATCAATACTGAGTCCGAAGTACATATTACATATTACATAGTACGTTTCCTCCTGCAATAAATTTTCAACGTAACTAACAAGTATGTACAATTTAATTTGAAGTTCTTATATTGTCAACAAACAAGCCTAACTTGGTTTTAAATGCAGACAACCTAAGAAGTACCTACCTAAACAATTAACCATGCATAAGTAGGATTAATTAATCAGTTGTTCATGTCTTCATGCATGTAATCTTACGCTAATAACACCAAATGAACATGCATGATGAATATAATCCCCATACGCGGTATCCTAGCTATATCCTATCTATATCTATATATATACACACATACACCCACAAGCAAAGAAGTTAAAAGAAAAGAAAATGAATAAGTTTTTGAAGACTTTGTTCCTTGTGTCCATGCTAATAATAATGGCTTTGGCAATTACTATGCAAAGAACCACAGCAGAAAACTCAGAGAGAGGAACAACAAGAAGCAGGTTCATCCTATCGCAGAGAAGCAGCAGCAGCAAGGGGAGTGTGACATGTGAGAAGAACCCAAAGGTTTGCCACACCATGATGATGACGAGAAGGGGTGGAGGGCCTTATTGCTGCAAGAACAAGTGTGTGGACTTGTCAACTGATGAATTGAACTGCGGAAGGTGTGGCAAGAAGTGCGGACATAACAAGAGATGCTGTGTAGGTAAGTGCGTAAATCCAATGACTAATGAGAAGCATTGTGGCAAATGTGGCCACAAGTGCAATTCCAAACAATCCTGTGTTTATGGCATGTGTAGCTATGCTTAATTACATATACACATACATGTATGGATTAATTTTAGGGTGTGACATAACAATAAAGCAGCCATCTGCTAGTATTATTCATTTTTATTCTTTCTTTGCTTGATTTATGTATTATTTAATTTGGTGAAATTATAGTAATAATATTGGATCTCCTCTGTTTGTTGTTAGATACTGCAACTTGTAATTGATTATTGTTTATCAAATAATAGTATGTACTTCATTATATATTATTGTTCTTAATTGTGAGCCGAATTGGTGGTTGATCAAATATTGGGAAATAGGTAATATGATTCTGCAAAATAAGGCAAGTTGAGAGTAATAGGAGGATGACGAGAGAGACGAGAAGAAAGTAACACAGAAAGCGTTTTCAAGTTCGTAACTAACCAAACTGATCTCTCAGCCATAACTAATTCTAACTAACCAACTAACTTGTACATCAAGCTAACCGAAACAGAGCATGAGCAAGATTATGTCAAGGGAGGGGATGGGTATGTACCGGGTTATCACTTCAGTATTCTAAAAGATTTAAATATTTATAATTAAAATAACTTATCTTAATTTATATCCAAATGTAACTCACATACATGTATTTTACCTGTTGTTGACCGATATACATTAAATGGCCTAATTCAAATTCTGGCTTTGCATTTGATACTCATATAACTGAGAAACCAGTCTTTAATTAATTAATTAATTAATTCATATGGTCGTTTCATGCGGTTTCTGTATGCAAGTTTCCTTCAACTGATAAAAACGCAGGATATTATTGAATTGACCTAATGACCTGTACTTAACAACTCGTAACAACAAAGGAGATTATTTATATATGCAAATTAAATTAAGACCATGACTACATATAAAATGAACTTTCCCATACTGAAAGAAGGTGATAAATTAAAGAAAAATAATTAAAAGTTTATTAAATCTCATGCCTTTAACTATTAGCTAGCTAGGTATGTAGGTTATTTCCTTCTCCAATTTCATCAACAGATCAATATGCATGTATGTATTAAGTTTTCCAAACAAAACTTAAATAAATTCCTTACTAAAAATAACTTGTCAAAACGTAGTAGGATTTATATTTATGCAAATTAATTAGAAGCCATAATAACTCCATGAAATAAACCTCCTCATAAATACTTGTGATAACATCCTTACTCTTCTCATCAGTTACTTGGTATTCGATTTCCATTTCTTTTCACCTATTTATACATCGACCTAATCTCTTTCAACACAAACAAACATATATAGAAAATAGAGAATATAATTAATGAAGTTATTCAATACCCTCTTCCTTGTCTCCATGTTAGCAGCAATGGCTATGGCCACTATTGTGTCAACAGCTCCACCATATTATTCCCAAGTACCAGTTGACGCACCAAACCACTCTGAGAAAGGAACACAGACACCAACATATTCTGAAGCACCAGCTGAGACACCAAATCACTCTGAGAAAGGAACACAACCTCCAGCATATTCTGAAGCACCAGCTGAGGCACCAAACCACTCTGAGAAAGGAAGAAGCAGGGGAAAATGTGATGGGAAAAGCAGAAACATAGACTTCACGAGTGATAGAAATAACTGTGGAAAGTGTGGACACAAATGCATAGCTAGAAAGGCATGTTGTGAAGGCAAGTGTGTGAACCTCAAAACTAATGAGAAGCACTGCGGTAAATGTGGCACCAATTGCACCAACAAACAAACATGTCTCAACGGGATATGCACTAATACTAAGTAGAGATCACAGTGATGTTTATCTAGACTACCAAATAATAGATCAAATAAGAGTTAGTTCTTTTAGTTGTGTTCAGTTTAGAAGGGAAGAAGTACTTAGGAAAAGTTTAATTTTTTTTCTAGTTGTGTTATTTATTTTTGCATCTTAGAAAAATACTTGTCAATTTCTTTTGTTCTCGGTAAATAAAAATTAATAAAAGAGAAGAAAAAAAATTACGCAGTTTCCTTCTTTGTTAATTGTTGAAGCAATATTATTTGACTATATATACCATTCCATTTAAAAAATATGAAAAATGCAGATAAAATAAAAAACTAGAGGCCCGCCATTTTAATTTATTTTGGTCAGCATCTCTAATCAGTGATTCGATTATTATGCTTTTAACTAACATATTTTAATATTTATGGCTAACTAAAAATAATAAAACGCTTTGACCATTTAATTTTGCTCGGGAATAAAATATTGCTCAAAAATAAATTAAAATTACACCTGAAAAGATGTGTAAGTTTTTTTTTTTTTCGACAAAAGATGTGCAAGTTTAAACGTTAGAAAAAGTTAATTAACTCTGATCCTATATTTTTAAGTAGATCTTAAATTAAAAAATAAAAAATCTTCTAGATGCAAGCAAGACAACCAAACTCAATAACCCGACCTTTGAAATTTAATTATGACACAGCGAATGCTCTAATAAACTCTTTCATCATTTTCGGTAGAGAACAAATTAAAGAATTTAGTTAAAAAATGTTTGATTCTTTCAATGCATCATCAAATATCAATATATGAAAAAACTTAATATTATATATATTGTTGACTGTAGCTAATTATATTCCGTTTCTACCAAAGGTCATAGACTGTGAGACGGAAAGAAAAGGAGAAGTGGCGTTGTAACGGATTTCCGGTTTATTCCGATAAATAAAACCATACATTTCCGTCATACTTCAATCCATGCAACTAAATATTTTGACCTTTCTTAGTTATTATATTCATTAGAAACTAAAAGACTGCATCCTCAATTTGACTTATTATTAGCACATAGAATATAATTATTCCATTCAATTGAAATCCTTCTCAGCTTCTAACCAGTAGATATAGTACACAAAATTTCCAACTTACTTTATTAACTTGTGTCACAAGTAATTAACAAGACCTAATTTCGTTACTAAACCATTTAGCCTTCAAGTTCATGCAGAATAGCCAGCTTAATTAGACCATTTCTATCTGATCTTCTCCCTATATATACCTACCTAGCTTTCATATTTCACTTCATTATTCAACTCAATCTCTGTCTTACATTATATAATCTAAGAATTGAATCATACACAGAACATTATGAAGGCCAATAAGATAGTAGTTTTGTTAGTCCTTGTGAACATGCTCATGGCTTTGGTCATGGCTGAATCATCAGCAGCACCATCCAACAAAGAACCAGAAATGGAATTAGCCTCATCACTCCGCAAAGGCAAAGGGTACCATCACGGCCGCGGTGTTGGTGGGGCGATGACTTGCGATAAGTACCCGCGAGTTTGCCACGTGACCGGTAGCCAAGGGCCGGACTGTTGCCACAAGAAATGTGTGAATGTGTCAACGGACAGAAACAACTGTGGTATGTGTGGCAAGAAATGCAAGCACTCTCAGCTTTGTTGTAAGGGAAAGTGTGTGAATCCCATGGCAGACAAGCACCACTGTGGAGTCTGTGGTAACAAGTGCGGCAAAGGGGATTCCTGTGTCTATGGTATCTGCAGCTATGCCTGAATACAGAACTCTACTAATATTGCCATTAATTAATTTGTTAATTTGTATCTCATTATTATTTGTTTTTAATTAAGAAGCAAGTAATGAATAAATTAATGACAATGTCATTACATATTGTAATACTCTTGCTAGAAATATATTTATGAATTACTGAACCGGTTTGCTAGTGCCCTGTTTCATAGAGTAGAATGAATAGAGCATTCACACTAGAAAGATATTTATTGTTTTATACTATAAACATGACATAATAATTAAATCAGATATTATAGAGATGCCAATACAAAACTCGGAAAATTGGGGAAGCAAACTCTATATGACTGTGTTACATGTTTCAGAATAGCCTATTCTCATTGGATTGAACACCACATGTTACTGGTGCTGTAGCTCTCAGTTTCTTCAAGTACCAAATACCAGCACCAATTCCAATTGCTCCTGCAGCAGAAACACCAGTAACTGTCCCTGTATTGCAGCCACATAATGTTATTAATTAAGACTAATTAATCTTCCACATAAAAAAACTTACCTTACTATAAATATTTTTAATATAATAATCTGTTACCTGCAACTACTTGGACCTTCTTATTGTGCTGTGCAATTTTGTAATCTGTCACACCCAATTAATATACTTGTTACTCAAGCAAACTCCAAAAATGAGAATTACAAAAATAGCCTTAAAGAACCTACCTTTGCAATGGGTAGTGGAGTTTCCCTCCTTACACAGGCACATGAAACTCTGAGTGTTTGTGTCAAATCCACAAGTTCCACCACCTTTCAATGGATCCTGGCACTGAAGGCAACGCGTAGTTACCGGTATATCGAAATCAACCCTGATCCCATACTCAGGAACCTGATCATAAGGCTGAGGAGCACCAACATTCCTCCAATAAATGCTAGCATAACTAGAACAATACTTCAGCATCAACCTCAAGGATTCAGTGGCTTTTGGATAATAAGAACAGCAAGAAGTATGAGTGAGAGCGAAAGAGCACTGTGGTAAGTGCCTGCAGAGGTAGCTGGCACTGTCACAAGATGAATCACAGTGTTCAGGGAAGTGTTCACAGAACATAGGCTTTGGCTGAATGATGACATTGTCTTCACTGCAATTCAAGAATATGTACTCATTCTGTGTTGAGAGCTTCAAGTGTGTGCTTGTGTCCAAGCTAAATGGCCTTGTGGCACGAAACCTCTCGCCGTCTTGACATGTCCACATGAATGGATCAGTGACAACGATGTGTGGATCGGCGTAGGAGAGGTTGCGAACGGGGTATGTCCCGGACGGGGTTCTGAGTTGAAGCTTGCCTGAGTCAGGACAGAGGAGGATGTGTCTGTAGTAAGGGCTTCCACATCCATCATCAATTCCAAAAGGGTATTGAATTGGAATGTCGCCACAAGAAGTTCTGCAGATGCTAGATTGAGATCTTGCGAGGGTGACAAGTGATGAAAGAATAATGACTTGAATTACCAGTGATAACATGGTAGCAATAATGGTACTGATGATGATGAATTTAGAGAAAATAATAATAATAGCATATAGAGAAACTGGTATGGATTGTTATTAGTGGTGAAGTAAACTAAGGAGTAAGGAGAGAGTGTGGAAGAAAGAAGGAATATTAGTTGAAGTGTTGTTTTTATACATATTAGTATCAGTGTCATGTGCTTTTGCTTTTGTTTATTCTCTTTTGGTTTCTTTAATGTTGCTTTTGCTTTTCGAGAACCAGTGGAGGAAGTAATCATAATCATGATTAGATAATGTGTCTTGTGTGTTTTTCAAATTATGATGATTAATATGGTTAAGGCAGATTGAAGATTCGGTTAAGCAAGCATCAATTCACTCGAAATGTTAAAAAATCAAGAACAAGTTTGCTCTCGTTGAGAATCGAACTCAAGACCTCCCGCTTACTAAACGGGTGCTCTAACCAACTGAGCTACGAGAGCAAGCGTTATTTGAATTTCAAGCTTCTTTACTTCACAAGAGCTAATTGGTTAGTTGAGGCTGCAATTTTTGTTTTTAGTCCCCAGGCTGAAATTAAGTAAAAGCCCAGTATATGAGAGGAATAGGCCTAGCAATTTTGGATCATCAGAAGCCCATCATAGCTTGGCTCAGCCTGTCAGCATGGATAAGAATTAAGATTCCAAGTTCAAAGAAAAAAAATAGGATTACATGACCAAACATGTAGAATTAAGATTCATACCACCTGTTGAACCCCTCCCACCCATGACCAAAAAAAAAACCCCTACCACCCACCAAGAAAAAATAAATAAATGGCAGAAGAAGAAAGATTTGATATTTGTAGTTTCACCTTTCATGCATCCAAAAGTATAGTGTCTATACTCTATATCTATTAGGAATTTTTTTAGGTATAACCGGAAATTCCAGTGTTCTTGTGTTTTAAATTATTAATTTTAATCATATATATATTTTATAATTAAATTCAATTAAAATCAACAATTGAAAACACATAAACATTTGATTTCCGATTATACCTAAAACGCTTCGTCGACCGAGTATAATTAAGGGTGAAAACCAAGAACTTGGGTGGTACAGTGAAACTCGTTCAAATTTAAGGTTAAACTATATTGCAAAAAAAATAAAATAATGAATGGAAATATCTATATAGAATCCAGATAAGCAATGGAAAGACTAGCTAGTGGCTACAAAAGACAATGAAAACTCTTTGGAAGTATATCATTTTCTTTTTCTTTTTTTTTTTGGTGGGGGTGGGGCAAATGAAGTATGTAAAGTTTATATTCATAATTTTTAATTTCAAAAGAAGAAGAAAAAGGAAGACCAAAAATAATACTGAGTGAATAATGTTTGTTTCCTATATTACGCCTAACAAGTTTCTATTTATGAAAAATCTATATGTCTATACTTTTTGTTGTGATTTATGTAGTAGGACACTTAATATATATATATATATATATATATATATATATATATATATATATATATATATATATATATTTTTATTTTATTATTTTATT
>JASCZI010090666.1:153544-176539 GCA_036250425.1 Stylosanthes scabra
TCTCAGTCAATACAGATAATATGACAAATAATAAAACAAAAAAGGTATATGTAATATCACATATATATCTCAGAATTATTGGTGTCATGAATTTATTGAATTGTTTAACAAATGTTCAAAATTAAACAACCATTCAAACATGCGGACAATGTAATTGGCAAATGCAAATAATGTTGAAACTCTAAGAAAAGACAAATTATTTGGTGACTATGGTCTATGGGATATATGGCCTTAATAAGCCAGATCCTAGGATAGATGACGGGTTTGAATTTTGAAAACATATATAGATTCATGTGAGTAAAAGTCTGCCAGCCACTCACAAAACAACTTTATTATTTATGTTGCCGTGATTCCTTACTTTGTCTAGAAATATCCTCTGTAGAAAATATGCTAAAATTAAATATTGGGGTATAAACCCCAAAAAAGTAGACTTATATTAATGAAAATCTATCTAGCTGGAATAAAGCATAAACCTTTTGAATTATATTTCAGTCTTATCACCGGGTTCTATCCGCGTGGAAATAATTCCACTAACAATCTAGCTAGCAAGTTCATTTTCTTCTTCATCGATTGAAGCTTAGTTCACACAAAAAATAATTAAAAAAAAAAAAAAACCAACCAACAAACATTTCATCGCCAAATTAAAAAAAAAAATGTAAATATAGAGGCAGATAAGAATAATATGCGTCTGGCCATTGGAAGTTGAAAATTGAAATATATTCACATGAATGCATGCATGCATCTACCCACTGTAACCACAATCCCAAGGAAACCACCATGTGAATCAATGAAAAATAAATTAAAAAAGCTGTTTCTGGCAACAATTATATTGAAAACTCCGATCCCTAGGACGAAATTAAAAATACTGCTACTATACCTAATTTAAAACTTGAACCTAGAAAACCAATATGAAATTGCGGTTATTGGTCATGCTCATGGACACCATCATATCATTGTCAAACCTCATTGCGGTTAGTATTTTAATAATTTGATGGAAAACACATACATACACGTTAATTTTATTGCTTAACCAAAGAAAAGAAGTGAAAATACTCAAATTCAATAATTAGGTATACCATGAATTATATAGATTTGAAGTTATACGGAAATTAAATATAATGACGTCACTCTTCTTATATTCTTTCCCCCGCTACTTATTATAAAGAAGAAAAGTAGAAAATGGATGACAATGCCACGTAACAATTAGAAATGGAACCACAATATATAATGGGAGGATAAAACACGCAAAATTAAAGAGGAGTAGAGGACTCAAAACCCTAATTTAATTAACTTTGATATCCTTAATTAAATATAAAGGCTGGTGAGTGGTGAACATCACTGATTTGTCGGTCCTAACTGGGTTTGAAACAAGAGAGAAAAAGAGTTTGAAGTTTGAACCGCTAAAAATAAAAACAAGTTAAGGCAAATTAAAATAGGAAGCAAGCAAGCAAACAAACTTGAAAAAACGTAGCCTTGTTGAAACAAGAGAATCGGAAACGACTTATCCAACATAATCACCTAAGAATATGTGTAAATTATGTTAGCAAATTATTAGAGAAATAATTAAATAAGTAAAAGAATTAATCTATGTGTATCAGCATGAAAAAATATAAATATTAATATAAAATTTTATATTTTTTATGTTAATATTTATATTTTTTATATTACTAAATAATATATACGAATATATAAAATAATACATACAATATTATCGTAAATAAAAAACTGAGTAGGATTAAGTAAGTAATTAATAGTGATGATTCTAATGCGAAAGGTATGGGTGAATTTTCTTAGAAGCGCACGCAACGGGACCTATCAATAATAATGCCGTTCACCGCATGCCTCTCATCTCTTCTCTTTTTAATTTTGTGCTTATTTTTTCTACATCTCCCTGCTGGCAAAACCTAACATAATTTTCTACGTCATGCAACTAAGCCACGTGGATCAGGATCCAATCGTCAACATTTATAAATCCCAGTCAACTCTACTCTTTTTCTCCTTTAATTTGTTGATTTTTTCTGTCTTTCTTTGAAAGTCTTGGAATGATGGCTTCTAAGTTATATATTAATATTTTATATTCTTCTTGTTCTTTATAGTTTATACCTTGCTCATAGTGTCGTCCGTTTATGCAATCTTTTTCACCCGGGTCTTCATCAATAATTCAACTAAAATGTTAAAAAAATAACTCCAGTTATTAATCCCCATGAATTTCAAATAAATAGGTCTCTACCTCTATCTTCTGCTACGTATTATTTAATTTAGAGATATTTAAACATGATATGATCTAATGGTGATTGAGTGAAGATGAAATTGTTTAATTACGTAGGTCATTGACTTTTAAAAAAAATTGGATGTCCCTAATTATTCTTGAAAATAAATCTCTATATTACCTGCATTTGCTGACCAACGACCAAGGATATATTTATGTGTGACTAATCAGAGTAATTAAACTCTCTTATTTTTTCTCCTCCGTCGTTGAAACTATAAGAATTGCTTCGAGAAATGGTATCTTCTCCTTTGTGAATATAGCTTTCATTCCTCTAGTTTCTACTATGTAGGTTGTGGTTGATGAGGTCCCTCATCATCAAATTGAAATTGAAATTGAAATTGAAATGCTTTATATTTCTGATGAACTTTTTTGGGCTAGCTATAGTGCCTAGTATAATGGTTTCAGTGTGCATCATTAATTAAAGTGCCTCCCAATTAATGTAATGCCGTCTAGAAACGTTTGTTATTAAGTAGAAATTAGATCCTATATGCTTCTAGAATATCAAGAGGAATTGTACCCAAAAAAAAAAAAAATCAAGAGGAAAAGAAAAGGTTTCTGAATTAAATGAAGTATTTTGCTTTACATATACGAAAGAATAGTATTCTAGTATATTTTAGAGAAAATTGAAATTATTCTTTTAAATGGCGTATTAAACTTATTTTCTTTTAAGCAGAAATGATTTTTAATTAACATCAAGGCTAAAAATATATGATTAAAAAAAAGATGTCAAATTATAAATCTCTCTCCTAGTGCCTCTTTCAACCTAATTAACCTTTATTTTCTCATGAATTTTGAAAAACAAATTCCTGCACATGTAAGACTGTTTCTAATAATTTCTACACTTTGCATTGGCAGCCACGTAATTCCAATATTTCTGTCCTAATAATCTTTGGGCGCCGCAGGTAATTTGGACCCAGACATCTCTCCACTGAATTAATTAACTAATCCAAACAAATTCACATGCATGCATACATCCACAGGAAAAAAAAATGACGAACAAATTGCCCTAAGATTAATTCGCAGTCCATGGCATGTGTGTTTGGCTTATAGTATAATGTGCAAGGGACTTAATCAAACACGTAGGAATTGTCACACTATTACGTAATACTTATATTTGAATTTTATTTTAAAATCATTATCATAATATTCTTGCACACGTACTATATATAGTCAACGTTCAATAATGTTTAATTTCATGTGAAGTTTTTATTTATTTAATTTATATATAACTCAGGCTTTTGGTGCATGTGAAGGTTTTTGTTTCAAAGAAGAACTCTTCATAGTCAAGGTAAAAAATGGAAGCTATGGCGGATCGGATAGGTTCCCTTTTTTCCTTTGTTTGGTATGAGGAACAAGGTGAACCCTTTTTTAGCATAATTTTCAAAAGGAAGCCATCAAAGGGCGTTTGAAAGAGACTAAAGCTAAATAAAGAAGAACGTCGCACAAAATTGAAATATGGGGTGCCACAATGCATGGAAAAGTGAAAAAACAGCGTGTAAAGGACATTATTAGTAACAATTATTTTCTTCTTATATTCACCAACCAGTGCATGTGTTCAAATTATATTACTGTTTGCACATGGTTTCGGATACCCAAACCAGTTTGGTAGCTCGATTTTCTCCTCTTAATACTTTCCTTTTTGACAATGCTTGGACTGTAATTACCATTTTTTAAATACAAACAAACAAATTAAACATGTTTTCTTTCTTCTTTTTTTTAAAAAAAAAAAAAAACCTAAAAGGCGTCACAATCTAAGTTGATCAAGTTAAGCGAAAAAACTAAAAAGCACACTTATTTAATTTCTATATTGGAACTTCGGAATACAAAATTAGGTTCAAATTAAATCCAGATGGAGGAAAAGTAATAATTAATACCATATAGGATAATATTATAATATCTTGTGTTAGAAACCAAAACAAAATATTGGTGAAACAGTATGTGCATTATTATTATTATTATTATTATTATTATTATTATTATTATTATTATTATTATTATTATTATTATTATTATAGAATGTACATTTTATTATTAAGATGCTAAATTAAAAATAGTGATATTTGTTTGATCAGCACTTAATCAATCAATATATTTTTATTGATTGACGTAAAAAAACTTAAATATAATATAAAAATGTGTGCCTTTATTAATTCGCACGTAATAGTCACACAAAAAAATTCGAATGTAACCTTAGTAAATATTTTGTTATTTTTTAGTAGTGATTGGCTCTTTGAATTTTTCTTTAACAGTGGGAAAGAAAATTATTTAATTACAGTTCAGATACTAATATTTAAATATCATTCTAATATCTAAGGATAGAAGAGATGAATTATTAATCAATTTGTATACTACTATGGATGGGTGACGATAGTTGAAGAAATTTTAGATGATATGAAATTGTGAGAAATGTAATCGCCAATTGGAACCGGTGTGTTAAGTCCATTTACCTGGTGTGCCAATCCTCTTTTACTAACTATAAGATTATATGATTTTTCTGCCGTCATATATAATTTTATATAGATATAGATGATAACGTATTAATAATTGTTTTAGTTTTGTGCGATACCGTCATTGCAAATTAAAGATCAAAGTAGCAGGTATATATGTAGGGTTCTCGATCATGGGGAAAAAAAGAACAAGAAGACAATTCATTCAAATTTATTTACAATTACACCGTAACACTGAATCAAAGAGGTCAATTGATCAAAACTAGGCAAGGTATTCTGACACGATTGATTGGTCCCAATATGACTAATAATCACAATCACGATGTAAATTAGAAGACAAATGTACTCTCATAAATAAATAAACAAATCATATATACAAGAGCTGGCTGAGTGTATGTAGTAGCTTCCGATCCCGATCCAATCCATCTCACTGATTATTCTTTATGTTTTTCAAACGATATTTTGAAAGGAATATACCCTATTTTGTTGAGTCAAGACTAAGACTAGAAGTGAGCCGAGCTAGGCCAAGTTTAAGCTCAGCTCACGAAAATTGAGTTTGGCTTACAACTCAACTCATTAATAATCGAGCCTATTTGTTAGGCTCAAGCTTGACTTGTCAAAAGCTTACGAGTTCGAGCTAGCTCATGAGCTGGCTCAAATAACATGAATATAATATGTAATTTTTTGTTAATAAATTATAAAAACTTAACACATATATAAACAATAGTGTTAATTAACCCATAAAAAATTAGTCAACGTTAACCAATAATATAAAAAAATTCAATTTATTTGCAATTATTATGTTACCTTCATTTATCGCTTGGCTAATATTGACTAATTAATTATTGACTATAAATACTTTGTTATATATATAAAACATCACATTTGTATAATAATTAATAAGTTACTAGTATTTTATATTTTAAATATTATGTGTATTAATAATTTAATAAATAAATAAATATTTATATATATTTTTGAACCGACTTACAAGCTAATAAGCTGAACTTACCCAAATTCAAGCTCGTCTTATTTAATTTTCAAACTTAAACTGAGACTCAAATTCAGCTCACCAACTCACGAGCTCAACTTATCAAGTCGTTAATAAGTCGAGCTCAAGTTGGCTCATGAGCTGACTTGACTCACTTCAAGCCTAGTCAAGACTCAAGAAGCGGGCATAAGAAAAAATGGCGTATGATTATTCATCATTGTGAGGGGTGTGGTAGTTGGCAGAAGACTCTTACAAATTACCTCATAGACCCGTTGGCAAAGACAGCGACCCGTTTTCTGACCAATATCTTTTATAATATTACAAACTCATCCAATGGTTCATTTACTATTCCTTCCCTCTTCAAATACTTATATAGCAATTTCGTTTTATGTATTATTGTTATATATTGCTATATACTGGCATTATTCAATCATTTATATCAGAAAAAAAAGTGAGTAGTTATTGATATGTATATATTCTAAAACCCTAAAATTTTTAATTTTAAATGTTAACTCTTAATTAAATAATAAATTCTAAATTTTAAATATAAAAATATAAAAGTGTAAATTATAGTATATTTGAAAAAAATTAATTTTATAAGAAATGAAAGAAGCATGGTTATTTATTTGTTGATTGAATGAAGCAATTGTTTGTTGTGTTGTGGAGATATCCCACAGCTAAATGGAAGGTTATTTGATTATTAATAAGGCGATTCATGAATGGTAGCATCAGTGATTTAGATAGTACTAATGTTTATGTGATCAGATATTCATCGGATTCATATTTCATATCATGAGAATAACGTGGAAGGAAGGAGTAGTAGTAGTGATTTAAAGGAGAAAGTAGTAATAAGAAACTGTGAGCAGGTGAAGGGGCCCCCCAGTCCCCACAAAATAAAGGGTCAAGTCAACAAGGTTCCCGGGAGAAGCGTGGATCTGAATTGAATTGATGAAAAGTAGTGGGGCCCATGCAGAGACTAACTTACTTTCCCATCCAGTCTTCGGTCATCCCACGCACCACCACCCACATGATTGTGATTATTCACAAGACACACACATCCATGGCCGTCAAATTCGTTGACTTGTCTTTCCTTTTAGCTTTCTTCTCTTCCTTTCTTGACTTTGTATTTTCCTATGTCTTTATTATTAAAATAAGCATCAAACCTTTATGCCCATTGCCCACATCCTATTTTCTACCATTAAACACACTCTATCTGTAGTAATTCACACTATTACATGATGTTCTATTGCCTGAATTTTTTATTATTCTTTTCATATATAACAAATTAAATCAACAAAATACTATTTTTACTAAACGTTACAGTGCATGTAGTTGTGAGTAAGATGTTGTTGAGAGAGAAAGGTAATTAAGATTTTAAGAGGGTGGGAAAAGGGTTGATTTTGATCACGTGGATATGGGCGTGTGATACGGGGACGGTGGCAGCTGCATATCTTAGTCAAACCCTTTCCTTACGAAACATAGACGAAACATCCCCACGTCTATGCTTCTTCTCCATCCCTTTTTCTTTTCTTTCACAATTTTTTTTTTTAAAATGAGAAAATATCAGCGTATATTCCAACTAAATAGTGGTCATGGTCCGGTGCCTAGCTATTTTGATAATCAATCACGCTAATTAGCCAACGTAAACGTGACCAATAGCAATCAACATTGAATCGGCCCACTATCACATTATCTGAAAGAGACCCAAGTCCAATCCTAAATTATCTCCATCCTTCCTTCTCAAAAATAATTGTGAGCACCCCTGATCGAAAACACCACAAACCTCCATTCACTTCTCTCATCGTTCTTTTTCTCCATTCACTACTCTTTGAAAAAGGCGATTAGAAAAAGTGTCTCCGGCACCAACACTCGATCATCAGCGCCCATTCTTCTTCTTCTTCTTCTCCTTTGATCATGGCCACCAGCACTTTCATCATCACTTTGAGCAACTGTGCCTTCGTCGCCAAACAACATCACCGTCGGCCACCGAATAGAAGAACATCCATCACTTTGAGTCTATATTACCATCGCAAGTAAGGGTTTCAACTATTTTACTCACGGTCACCCGTCACCAATCACTTTCTCGGCGACTCTCAAGAAGCCACAAGGAAGCACTTCAACCACCACTGCCATTGTTCCTTCATCTATATTGATCAGTACTCATTCACTCTCAGTTCCGAAAATCCCTCTTCAACGTGGAGGCAGTTGTTTCTTTTTTCATATGCTCTGTCTCTTAGTATATATGTCACTTTGCTGCATTTTTGTATTGGATTATTAATTATTCTTGTTTTTAGATGCAAATATTAGGAAATATAAAAGGAGTTTAGTATAGTATATCTTTCTTTGCTACTGATGTTAAATTTTAAGTATTAGATTCTTGTAAATGAGACATTTAAGCGGTTGTTACATGGGAGATACTCATGCAAAGTAACTGAAAGTGAAAGGATTTTGAATTTTGAAATTGAGGTTAGTAAACATGATTAGGGGCTGTTGTGGTTCCCTAGTTTGCTTTGTGAATTGGGCAATAAACTTTTAGTCCATAATTGTATAAATATTATTTATTTTATGGTTTTTAGAAGTGCATTTTATCTCTGTGCAGTTTAGAAGTATCATCTTAGAAGTGCATTTTAGAAGTGCTCAATATGTTTTTAAAAGTGCATTTTATATTTAATAGTGGAATTAGGTACTCTATATGCAGATTTTCTAGGCTAATGGCTATTTATATTGAAAATTTATATATAAAATTGCTCTCCTATTTGTTCTTTGTGCATAAATTCCACTAGCGGTGTTCAAGTTGAAGAGAAAATTGATAATTTATATTTTATAGTAGGTTATTTGGTCCAAATCTCAATTCTTAAGGTTAGATTTTAGAGTAATTGCAATTATATGCTAAATTAGAAATTTGAAATACTTTATTGATTAACTAGCCTGTATACATGTTATTGTACATGGGTGTTGAATGTTCATCCCAATTTGTGGCAACATTGCTAGCATTGTTCTTTGGAGATGATATAAATCTGGATTTTGGTCAAAGTAAATGAATGAACTTAATTATCGTGTATTTAGTAGATTTTGGTCAAACATATTAGTAGTATGTAAATAGAGTATTTAGTGGATGTTTACTCTTTATTATCCTGGATGTTCACTTTGTTTATTGCGGATGTTCACTTTATGTTAACAGAATCAAAATACCCTCTACAAATGAACAAGATTATATAGGTAGCATGGAGATAAGGGAGAAGCCTAAGGACCCAAAACCAGCATGAAGACTCTTTTTACAGCTCCAAACACTAAAAAAATCACAAAAATGGTTGAGCAAGGGAAAGGGGTTTGGAAGAGGAAAGAATGAAAAAGAAAAATATAAATATACTTTTGTGGTTGCCGATTATGTTAGGAAAGCTAGGATCCTCTTTTGAGACTTTGAAATTTACCATTATTGTTATTTGAAATTTATCATTATCTTTGACATCAGAATTTGGAATGTTAATCAGTTATGGAAATTATATATTATAGAATTTCAAATGTTAATTTAGGACTACTTGAGAAAATATTGAGGAAATATATTTAATTATGCTAAGAAAGTTATGAAAAAAAAGACGAATGCTCATCGATACTATAATAAATGCACATCCATACTATGCTAAAGAGATCATCCATACTGTATATTTACTATTTGAGGAAATAAAGTGATTTGTTAACACTATAACAATTTCATATAAAATCATACTTAAATAAGTTGCAGAAAATGTAGAAACACAATACAATGATGAATATTCGTAAAAAAATAAAATCAATAAAAGATCATCCAGATTATAATAAAAGATCATCCTGATTAAGTTAATCGATTATCCAGACTGTACTAAAAATTATTAAATTTCTCAAAAGCCAAATCAACTTTTTCACTGTCTCTCATTGGTCAACACCTGCATCTTACAATCGTCATGTGAGTATATGATCTAGCACCTACATTAAAAAATTGAAAAACTTATATAAAAATCATTATAAAACTCTTATGATATGAGTAATGAATAATTAATACCTCTTCAATAATTGAATTCAGAGGAAATGGTTCAGAAGATGGATTCATGAGATTATCATGTGGTATTTTCATCTGAACATTGCTAAATTCTGGTGAAATCTATAACATGAATCAGTATTACAGTGAAGATGATTTATATACTAGTAAAGAAATGTTCACTAAAGTTAAATCCGGATGATCAGTATCAAATAAAATTAGAAACAAATAAGGAAGAGAATGTAACCTGTCCAGGATCTTCAGAAAGTTGATCTACTGATTTGAGGCAATCCAAATTCATAAAATTCATGATGAAAATAGAAACTCAAACGTGAATGTTTATAATTTAAACAATGAAACAAGATGAATGATGTCACGTTGATGGTGCTTTCAATGGAGGTCATGTTCATGGTGATTTCAATGGAGGTTGAATGTGCTTGAAGTCATGTTGATGGTGATTTAAATGGAGGTTGAATATGCTTTCAATGGAGGTCTCTCTCAATTTCGTTGACGGCGAATCGAAACGTAAGGCATCCATCACACTTAATTGGCGAAGATAACACCGCCATGGTCAAAGCTTGAAGACGAAATTGGAATGTGTTTGATGGAGGTCAAAATTTGAATATTCATTGATGGAAAAACGCTCTAAAACTCACCTCCTTTTGCATATTGAATTTACAAATACAATATCTTCATGATTGTAGCTTGAGGAAGAAGAAAGTGAATTTATTGAAACGCAACCTAACGATACCTTTTCTCTTGTTTTTAATTTATTGATTATATTAGATGCTAATTTCATTGGTTACCACAATTTCAGCATGCAATAACCCAAGCTACAATATTGTTTTTATTACCAACAGCTACGTGTTTCAATGAAGAAACTAATATGATTGTGAATTTGTGATAGTATGCTACGTTGGATATTTGGATTAGTTAATCTAGTGGAACATTATTTGACCAATAATATTGAGTTTATCCATTTGCTTCATGTTTGAAAATAATATAGTGAGAAATAGGGAAAATAGAGGGATGGGTAAGATAGAAATGATAGAGAAAAAGGGTGGGCGTAATTGTAATTTGAGTAGATGGATACGGACATTTTCCACGGTGACGCACCATCTGACGCAAGTTTGGGATTGGGAAAAAAAATGAATCAAATCCCATAGAAATTGAATTCTGAATTCTCACTTGCTCTACGTTCCCCAACCCCAACCCTCACCCTCTTCTTTTAAATACCCCATCCCATATCACTAGTAAAAGACTTCACACACTTTACAAAAATCTCTCTATCTTTCTCTCACCTTCCTCCTCTCATCTTTCAATTCCATCTACATCTCTATCTCTATTATCTCTATCTCTCTTTCTATTCTTCTTGTAATTATATGGACAAAGGAGGATGGGGTCTCACCCTTGAAACTTGCTCCTCTCCAACCATCCCATTCTTTCATTCTTCTTCTTCTGCCGCCTCTTCTTCTTCCTCCAAGTTGTTGCAGCCGCCACCACCGCCGCATAACAATAACATGTTTCCGCTCTTGGGATTCCCCGTCAACCTTACTCGCTCCGCCGATGATCATAACAACGCCGACGATAGCAACCGCAAGGTGGTTGTTGACTTCTTTTCCGATAATAGGAACAAGGCACAAGACCACCAGCAGCATGTCAAGCCTAACATCTCCGTCAAGAAGGAGATTGATATACCTTCCACCAAAGTTTATGTAAGTTACTTTCACTTTTTTAATTATTTGCAATTTTTTCCATTTAATTATGTATGTAGTAATAATTGGATGTTATATTATGATCAGACGGGCTTGCAACTGCTGACTACCGGCAACACCGGGAGCGATCAATCTACGGTGGATGATGGAGTATCATCAGATGCTGAAGATAAGAAAGCCAAGGCCACTGAGGTACATATATAGATGATAACTAGATATATAATTGTGAATTGAGAATATAATGATATATATATTGATGTTGATTATTATTATTATGATATGATCAGTTAGCGGTGTTGCAAGTGGAGCTTGAACGCATGAATGCTGAGAACCATAAGCTGAAAGAGATGCTCAACCACGTCACCGGTAACTACACCGCCTTGCAAATGCATCTTCTCACACTAATGCAACAACAACAACAACACACTCCCAAAGATGAGCAGCTTGTTGAAGGAAAACTAGTAGTAGGCGATGAAGCAAGACAGTTGCTTGATTTAGGAAATAATGATCAGCAAGCATCTGATTCTTCTTCTGACGAAAGAACGCGATCAAACACACCCCACGCCCAACTTGGAATCAGCAGGAACAACAAGAACGAGAGGGAAGACAGTCCAGACTCAGAGTCACAACCTTGGGCTCCCAACAAGCACCAAAAAACCAGTAATAATTACCCCTCAAGTAGTAACTCGGTGGATCAATCCTCTTCTGAAGCCACCATGAGAAAAGCCCGCGTCTCAGTCCGTGCCCGCTCAGAAGCTCCCATGATCAGTGATGGTTGCCAGTGGCGAAAATATGGACAAAAGATGGCAAAGGGAAATCCATGTCCTCGAGCTTATTACAGATGCACTATGGCCGTTGGTTGCCCCGTCCGCAAACAAGTCAGTTCCATTCATTACTACTCTTTAATTTCATTATATTCAATTCCCCACCATAACCATATTACTAATCTTCTACCTATATTTAGGTTCAGCGTTGTGCTGAGGACAGAACTATTCTGGTGACCACATACGAAGGAACACACAGCCATCCGCTACCACCGGCCGCCATGGCCATGGCATCAACCACCACAGCAGCTGCCACCATGTTGCTATCAGGCTCCATGTCAAGTGCAGATGGAATCATGAACCCCAACCTCCTAGCAAGAGCTATTTTCCCATCATGCTCTACTTCTTCTTCAAGCATGGCAACACTCTCGGCTTCAGCACCCTTCCCAACTGTCACATTAGACCTCACACAAAACCCATCAACAACGAATGCTAATACTACTTCCACTCCTCCGTCATTGCAACCCCAAATGAGGCACCACCCTACTCTTAACGCTGTCCCCTTGTTCCAGCTACCTAATTTCCAAGGGCACCCCCAGAACTTTGGGGCACCCTCCCACTCTCAAGCCCTATATAACCAATCCAAATTCTCCGGTCTTCAGTTGTCTCAAGAAGCTGCTGCTTCTTCCCAATTGGGAATCCAAGCTCCAAGGCCACCTTTGCACCACAACCAACAACAACAACCGGCGCCATCGCTGGCTGATTCCGTCACGGCAGCCATCACCACCGATCCTAACTTCACCGCGGTTCTCGCAGCTGCCATCTCCTCCATCATCGGAGGTAATAATAATAATAATAATCAGCAAAACAGCACAGGAGACGGCAACAACAGCAATCCTAGTATGAGCAACAAGACAACAATAAGCAGCTTTTCGGGAAATTAAATTGAATTAAATTAAATCCTTTTTGTTCTTTGGTTCTTTTGTTAATTTTTGTTAATTACTATAATTTTCTTTTCTTTAATTTTGTACATGGGGAAAGGGGAAATGAAGTTATTAAATGTATGTTCATATACTTTTTTGTCCATGTCTTAGGGACGGATTAGCTATATCAGGGGACCGGAAAAAAAAAACAAAGCTTCATTCTTTTCTTTAATCTTTCAACTTTGAATGATTTTGTATTATATTCAAAATATTCAGAGTAAATAGACATGAAAGGAAAAAACAAAAAGAATATATATATTATCTTTTATTTTATTAATTTATTTAATTTTGGTTTGTTAGTTTCATCGTCCTCTAGCTCTTTTTCTAATATCGGCCTTGATCCTTGGTGACAAATATGGAAAACAACTTAGATGTGACCAATTGTATAAACAACGAAAGAGAAGAAAGAAAAAGGAACGGAAGATGGTCAGATACAGATAGCCAATGAAAAATGCGCGTTTGCGAATAAAATTGAGAATTTTATAATAATTAGGTCAATTAATACGGCCACTGGTATTTGATATTGACACGTAAATGAGTGGTAGGAAGTAGTAATCAAAAGGTGGACTTAGCTAAGGGTAGGGTAGCTTGTGAGTTTCTTAGCAGCTTCGTGTGTTCTTGGGATACGTACTTGTAGTTATGGTAGTAATTAAGGGAGTGATTAGTACTATTAATTAAGTTAAGAATAAGGTCAACTTAATATAGGGGGTGGTGGATTTTGATTGGACGAAGTAGGATACATAATTTGACTTAGTTATGGTGCGGGCAGCGGGCAGAGAAGACTTCTGGTTCACGTTAGTGGGCACACTTTTTAAATGAAATTGGACGAATGGTGTGAGGGCTTTTAGGAAGACATGTCGCCTTGGGGTGTATGCAAAGGGTCACACCGTACCTCATCCACCGTACAAATCGGTCTTCAATGGCGCTTTGTTTTGACTCTATCCGAAACCAATATATTATAGGCCATTGGCCCAACTGGGAACGAAACATTCAATTATTAAAACACCATGTTACTTGTGACAAAATTTACTATTCCATCCCTACTAAGTGGATCAGATATTGATGATTTTGTCAAGTCATTCAATTTTATCAGACAATTTTTAGATTAAATCGTTTGTCAAATTTCCCAGATATACGTATGGGTAGGTGTTAAGTGTAATAAAATTAGTTACAGCAGTTAGTTTGTTAGTGCAAATGTGATTTAGTTAGTTAGCTTGTAAGAATTAGTTAGTGAAAAAGTATTGTAAAATTTAAATTGTAACAGATTCTGAATGGGAAGCTTCTCTCGTCTTCTCAGCCCTTCGAGAATATCATATTTCTTTTTCTTCATTCGCTGCAACTCTTTATTCTTTTTTGATAGAGCTGTCAAACGGGTGGGCGGGCCAAATCCGAGCCGGCCCGTCCCGAGCGACGAGTCAAAATTTGAAAAACGAGCTGGTTCGTATTTTAAACGAGCCAAGAAAGTATCAACCCGATTCAACTCGTCCGAGTTAACGAGTTAACCGAAGCGACCCGTCTAGCTCGTTTTTTATTTTATTTTTCTTAAAAAATATAATTATTATGTGATTTTAGTCTTTTTTTTATACTTTATATCCATAAAAAATCTAAAATATACCTCATATATTAATATATTTTCATATTAAATTATATAAAATTTAAAAAATTAATTAAAAAAAAAATTTATGTACCGAAATAAACTTTATATATTAAAAAAAAAAAAATGAGTTAGACGAGCCAACTCATGCCCGCTCGACCCGAACCCGTCTAACTCGCGAGTTATACGATCCGAGCCAAATTGACGCGCTTTTAAATTAGCTATGATTTTACTGGGTCGACTCGCCCATATATACGAGCGATCCGAGTCTACTCGCAAGTCACGACTCATTTTGACGGCTCTATTTCTCGAGTTCGTCCTTTCTTTCTTCGGTGGCAAGATATACACCAAAAAGCACAAATTTATGGCGCATATTTTAGAAAATGTACCTAATAGGCTAATACACAATCTCTTAGTTTTTTTTTTTTTTTACTTCAATCTCTTCGATTTTTTGTGTATTAAATCTGTTAGTTTTTTTGTGACTAATATATTTTTTGGTGACTTCAAAATCTCTTAGTTTAACACATAGATGATTATATACATCCTCGTAAGTTGCAACAAAATCATATAGCATCATTACAAGCATGTCTATGCTCCTTTGAAAAAAAAAAACTCTATGCCTATGGCTTCATTTGTTTTGTTTTTGGTCCTGGCCTATGCCTTCATTCTTTTGCTGGGCCACACCAGATGAAAGTTCCAAAAACGAGGATTATTTGGGCTTCAAGATGCCCAAACTTTTTACCGTTTCTTTGGGTTTTTTTTTTTATTTGAACAACAAGTCAACAGCTCTCATATTGGTTAGAAAGCCTTTCATGGTACCAAAACAAAAGGAAAGATACCCCAAACAAAAGTGAATTGACTAATTTCAATAACTTATGAGGCCCAATTAATACTCCAAACAAAGATATATATATTTGGGGCCTTGATTAAAACCATAGAAGCCTCTGTCCAAGAAAAGAAAAAAACCTTAGCTAGAAGCATACCTAGGAAAGATAGTCATTAGTCAGTGAGATTATTACTAAGATAGCAAGAATTACAATTTTATGTACTATTAAAAAAAAAACAATTTTATGTAAAATAAAAGAAATAAATAAAGTACGTGAAATATAAAATTAGACTACAATTTGAATAATAAAATTGTTTAGTCTAATAACTTTCTTTTTCAAAAGCAATTAACTTATTAAAATTGAAATAGTTAAATAATTAAATTGAGATTTTTGCTACAATATGATGATCAATGATGACTTTGGGGTTACTTCATCCAAAATATTATTATCGATCATACGATGAGAAAACTTGAGTTTGGTGTAAGTGCTACGAATTTGAAGGAAAAACGAAAAAGGCACTGTGGATAGACATATACTGATTGGGTGTATGTGATTAATTCAATGAAGCCTTTCGGCATATATTTATTGAGATACATGATACAACCCTTGTTTGATGCCCATACGCTTCAACAATAACAACAATATTCACACTATGGTTTTAGATTTAGATTATTGTGAAAAAATAAGAATGAAATAGGCATGGCATCAATAATGGTATGTTTTGTTTGTTTCATCTTTCATGGCATGCTTTAATTTATTATATATTATTAATTGAGCTTGCTTACTTCAGTTACTTGCACTTGCATAGCACTCCTCACTGGGGCTACCCTCTTTCCCTTTCTATCAAAATCCAGTAGTTCTTTACATACATATATATGTTGTGACTTGTGATATTATGCCTTTGCTTCTTGGCAATGTCTTCCTCCATCCCCCTTCTACTCCAAGCTTCTTTTCTTAATTTAAATTAATTTGCTTTTTTTTTTTTTCCCTATAGCTTGTTGCTCACTGCTTTTTCTTCAAGATCCCTTCTACATACTATCCACATGCTCATTACTACTTGGAAGAAGAGACAAATATACACATAAATTATTATATGATGGACAAAAGTACACATAAATTTTTTTAATGACCCTAATATACACATGAATTTTTTTAAATAACCCAAATGTACGCATGAAATATTGTATCGTTGGACAAAAAATATACATAAATTTAAAAGATTCATGTTCACTTTTGTCTCTTATTAGAATATTTTATGTATATATTTGGATGATTAAAAAATTCATATGTATATTTAAATCATTAAAAAAATTCATGTGTACTTTTATATATTCTTCCTTACTACTTTCCATATAATTTGGAACTTTACAATTTATTCTTATCTTCTTATTATTATCATAATAAAAGCTGATACCGTCAAGTAATTATATCACTAAAATTATGGAAAAGAAAAGAACGTGATCAGATCTAAGCATTTCTATTTTAAAAGGTTTAATTATTTTATTTGACATTTTTTAATTAATAATTTTATTTATACACTAAAATCAACCATTAAAATCAATCACTATTTTTAATTAACTCCTTATCCATAGTAGTTATCATTTAAAAAACCATAATTCCATAATATTTACTAATATAATATGGGTTTAATTTTGATACATTAACAGTGTAAAGAGTTTTACACAATCATCTAATTAAATTTATGCATTTATATGACTTTAGAAGTAGTGTGTTTAAAAATTAATTACTTTTTATAATGTGATATCATCCAAATGAATGTGTGTGTAAAATTATTTTACACTGACAGGGTATGAAAATTAAATTCATATAATATTTTACAATTTATTTTACATTAAATATGAAAATGGATATCTAAGAATATATATTTTGTATTTGTTTAGCAAACTTTTAATCTAAAATGACTTAATTAAAAGTTTGGTGATAGTAAGCTAACAAAATAGTTAAACATTTCAAAAACAAATCAATAATATCTAACAATCATCAAAATAAAGTGGCGTGGCGCTTGCATGCAAATACTCTGATCTTCTTAATTTTAGTATAATACAATACAATATAATATGTTGTTACTTATCTTGTTAGTACTAAACTTGTGGACTTAATCATCAACGTATTTTTCATAGTCATAGTCCTCATAGTATTTATTATTTAAGGTGTCTTTTTTGTTGTCTTAGTATTTAACGTGTTTAATTATTAATAATTATGTCTTTTGATAATCTATATTGAGCCCCTTTTAAATTTACATCACGCTGATTCATGTTTGGCATTATCATGTTAATATGTTTATCCTCCTCTTTTTTCTTTATTTCATTTCTTTTTATGGAATATTGATCATCTTTTTTATGAATTAAGAGTTACCAATATTACTTACTTATCATTATTATCATTAAGCATTAATCACGTTACAAGTTATACTAAATAGAAATGTTCAATAGCAGATAATTGAGTAACAATATATATAAAAATACGTTACATTTTGTCAATTAACCATATAAAACATACATCTGAATTAAAACCTAATAATACATCAATAAAGTTTCTAAACTGATAACACAAATCCAAAAGATATCAAATGTTTAATTCTATTATTAATTATTAATATTAATTATTGAATGGTTAAAAATCGTGCGTAATTTTTAGAAATTAAAAGTAACATATTCGCCGGTTAAATAAAAAGTAATAAATAAAAACGCTTAATCGTTATTTACTAAAAAAAGAAAAAGAAAAGATGAGGTATGAAGGAATTATTAAAGAAAGGGGCTGGTGAGGTGAGTAGAGATTGGCATTGGACTTGAATAGCAAGTAAATCGCAAACGAAATTCAGTTAAGATCCCCAACGCGTCACGCCAAAACTCTACCGTTCTTTTCCAATGAACGGCCCTGATTCACTCAGTAAAGTGTAACGGTTGAGATTATCTGCTGAGGTGAGCTGGCCCCACTCCTCACACGAACTGTGCCACCCTCCACCCTAAACCCCCCCAACCTCACTTCTTCTTTCTCTTCTTTAAATACTTGATGCGCTCATCTTATTCATTCATTCCTTTCTACTTTCTTCTTCTTCTCTGCATTGGTATGTAACTCCTTATTCTCCTTTTACCGTTCTTACATTCTTTTTCTTTTATTACTGCTGTTACATTCTTATCTCTCTGCAAGCTATTTACGTTGATTTTATACCAACACGAATCTGTTCTGATTCTCATTGCATTGCATTTGCATGCATCTTTATTATTATTACGTTTCCGAATTTTAGGGGTTTATGCTGCCTGCTTTAATCCACGGTAGTAGTAACAATAAGTTAAGGACTCACGAGATACGTTACATTGATAACTTGACATGAATCGTTATTTAGCTCGAATAAATTAACTATGCTATTCCATTGTTGATTGAATTCTCTGAACTTGGATCGTGAGTAGGGTTAAAATGGGAAACAATTCCAATATGGTTATGCTGGGTTTGGTTCTGTCAACCCTGTTGTTTTCTCTGGTTTCCTCTGCCTCTGGTGGCGAGGGGCTGCATAGAATTGGGCTCAAAAAGTTCAATAAGGTGGAAGACCATGACCGCTTGGCGGCACGCCTCGGCTTCACAGATGTTGAATCCATGAGGTCCGCCATGAAGAAGATGATACTCCAATACTACCTTGGAACTGCCGGGGATGCCGATATTGTTGCGTTGAAGAATTACTTGGATGCTCAATACTATGGTGACATAAGCATTGGGAACCCTCCCCAGAAGTTCACTGTCATTTTTGATACGGGTAGCTCTAATATGTGGGTGCCATCCTCTAAATGTTACTTCTCGGTAAGGTTTCTTACATGCTTACCATGTTATCGTTATTTCATTTTCCCCATTATCCTGGTTTGTTCATACACATTTGAAATTATTGGTACAGGTTGCCTGCTACGTGCATAACAAGTATAAGTCTAGTGAATCAAGTACATACAGGGAAAATGGTTCGTTGCCTCCTCATTCTTCTTCTTCTTTCATTGAATTACTTTATGATAAATTGATTCAATTCCCTTGATTTATGTTATTCTCTAATTTTTATTTATTTATTTATTTTTTGGAGTCCTTTTTTACTTGGTCTGCACTTTGCTTTATCAATATAAAATTATGTAACTAACAATTGAACTATGATGAAGACTGCACATAGCAGGGTGGTGTCCTTTCATTGTTGCACAATAATTTACCTTTCTATATATTATTTAGGGACTTCTGCTGCAATTCAATATGGCACTGGATCAATATCTGGTTTCTTTAGCTATGATGATGTCAAAGTTGGTGCCATAACTGTAAAGAACCAGGTAAAATTGATTGTCAATACCTTCTTATTTAATCTTTTCCTTCACCTCAAAGGATGAGGGTGTCAGTTAAATTGCTTTCTTTCATCATACGTTGATAAATCAATTGATATAAACCATGTTTTGCTCCTATTAGGAATTCATTGAAGCAACTAAGGAGCCTGGAGTTACATTTGTAGCCGCTAAGTTTGATGGTTTAGTTGGACTTGGATTCCAAGAGATAGCAGTTGGAAAAGCTGTTCCAGTGTGGTATCTGTCCGCATATAAACTTTTGATTAAATATTTTGTCAATATTTTGTTTATTCTCTGTCATTTATGAGGCACTTTTTTGTCACAGGTACAATATGATTCAACAAGGTCTTGTTAAGGATCCAGTATTTTCATTCTGGCTCAACCGTAATCCAAATGAAGAACAGGGTGGCGAGATTGTGTTTGGTGGTGTTGATCCTGCTCACTTTAAGGGTGAACATATATATGTGCCAGTGACACAAAAGGGATATTGGCAGGTTAATTGTTAAAATATTTGTTTTTTATACTTATATGCCGCATATGTTAATTTTCTATTTCTCTTTATTATATACTTATTTATTGAAATTTCTCTATGCAGTTTAACATGGGAGATGTTCTTATTGGTAGCAAACCCACTGGTATGTACAGAGAAACAACATATTAAACCAAAACTCCCAAATATTTTTGTGATGGTTTGAACCTGATAGTATTTTCATGGTTTATTCATTGGTGCTTACCCTGTCATATTGTTACTTGTTACCCAGGATATTGTGCAAAAGGCTGCGCGGCAATTGCAGATTCAGGGACTTCTTTGTTGGCAGGTCCAACGGTATGAATACAACATTTTTTGCATGATTTCATAAGGAGCAAAGAATAATAATCTTTCTTTTCTTAATGCAAAAGTTTCAACAGATTGAAAATTGTTTGTTCTTGTAGGCTATAATCACAGAGATAAATCAAGCAATTGGAGCATCTGGAATTGTAAGCCAACAGTGCAAGTCTGTTGTTGAACACTACGGACAAACAATATTGAACTTACTCTTGGTTGAAGTAAGTATAATTTTTAACTCAGTCTTGATGAATTTCTTTCTCATGGTCACTAATCATGAGTTATTTAGTCATATTTTAGGTTGATTTATTTTTAATGGTTTTCACTTGAACCTGTAGGCAAACCCAAGGAAGATCTGCTCTCAAATTGGACTATGCACTTTTGATGGGAGTCATGGTGTTAGGTTAGGAGCACAAATATGTTAAGCCTTTTTATTTTTGTTTTCTACTTTGAAAGCTTAAATTAGTATGTTTAATATCTTATCTTCAGTACGGGGATCGAGAGCGTGGTCAACAAGAAAGAAAGAGAATTGTCTGGTGGCTCCCGAGATGCTTCTTGTTCTGCATGTGAGATGGCTGTTGTTTGGATGCAGAACCAACTGAGTCAAAATCAGACACAAGATAAGATCATAGACTATGTCAATCAGGTGAGATTGTCTTTAAATTTTAGCTACTGAGGATGTAAATGTTGCTTTCTCCTCTTCATTCTGGCCTCACTCATGATTGATGATGATATTGCAGCTTTGTGAGAAATTGCCTAGCCCAATGGGCCAATCATCTGTTGACTGTGAGAAGATCTCTTCAATGCCTATTGTCTCCTTCACTATTGGTGGAAAAACTTTTGACCTTTCCCCACAAGATGTATGATGCCCTCAAACCTTGATCATTTGCATTTTCAGTTTTTAACTATTGTTATGTTTTCCTGAACACTCTTGCACCTGTTATCTTCAGTACATACTCAAGGTGGGTGAAGGTGCTCAATCTCAATGTATTAGTGGCTTCACTGCTTTGGATGTTCCACCTCCACGTGGCCCCCTCTGGTACTACATTGAACTTGTTTTGATTCTGATTCCTATGACTGGATTGCCACTTAATGAAATCTCTTGATAAATGCAGGATCCTTGGAGATGTCTTCATGGGACGCTATCACACAGTCTTTGATTATGGCAAAAGTAGAGTTGGATTTGCCCAAGCTGCATAGAGAGTCTTGTGTGTTGTGTATGTCTTTCCTAATGGACCTAGAATTGTACCTTGCATATATTTCTATTTACATATTTACTAGTCATACCTCTTTGATTGAATAGGATATAAACAGAGATTCCTTGGTGCTGTGAGTCTGTGACCATTGACCACAGTTGGACTCTAGTACCGAGCTATTATTTATATGCAATATGCTTGATGGGTTTAAGGATGTAGATACTAGATAGATATGGCTATCCTGATTTCTTATTTTATTCCTTGTTTTAGTTTCGGATCACAATATGCATGTATCATGTGTCGGATCAGATGCTTCAAACTACGCATATGGGAAAACAATCATAGAAGTAGAAGATTTGTCACATGCTTCGGAGTGCGTAGATCGATTGGTGCGAGTAGTTTGATTTTCTTTTAGAATATCTATTACCGTATATAAATAAGAACATGGATTTCTATGTTTTGAGAATATTCGTATGTTACTGGCTGAATGATCTGTATAAAGTATAGTGAATTATAAATCAAAGCATTAAAATATGAAATAGTATTTTTCCAGAAAAGTAAAAAAAAAAAAAATCAGTGAAAAATTGCAGTTTACACTACAATATATTCGAAAGGGAAAAAAGAAAAATCCATGCTCTTTTAAGTTTTATATCCCTTTTTTTTTGAACTGTCATTTATCCTTATTTTGGACGAAAGAAGTTACCTTACCTATGGTCCTACCAAAGTGGCAAAGTACCAATGTATGTTTTTGGGTATTTGGTCCTACCAAATTTTGTTTTTGTTGTAAGACGGGGCCTTAGGCTCATGGTCCTGCCAAATTTAACACTCAAATTCAGTAACATATATACTGTTATAAAGTAGCCCAAAAGGACAAAATAAGCCCCATATGCCCAACCTGGAAGGCCCACATCAAATTTCTAAGAGAAAAACACTTTTTATAGAAGTCTTTTTAATTGCATGACTAATAGGTTTGTAACTAACTTGTAGCCAATATTATATATATATATATATATATATATATATATATATATATATATATA